>RCUC01161943.1:0-55167 GCA_003697995.1 Taxidea taxus jeffersonii | reverse complement strand
TTTTTTTTTTTTCAGCAGAATTTAGGAAAGAAGTTCAAATCACTCAGAAAATGTAGTATGGGACTAATTTTTGAAATGGCAATTTGCACATTTTGCTGTCTATTAAAAAAAATCAGTGATGACATGCAAGTGTTTAGATCTCAGTTACCTGGGCTGGAATTTGGGCACTATCTAAAATCCTCCCCTTAGTACCCAACTGCAATGCAACAGCTTTTTTTTTTTTTCTCTTTTTAAAAAGATTTATTTGTTTATTTGAGAAAAAGAGTGTGAGGGACAGGGCAGAGGGAGAGGAAGAGAGAATCTTAAGCAGACTCCCTGCTGAATGCAGGGCTTGATCTCATGACCCTGAGATTGTGACCCAAGCAGAAATCAAGAGTCAGTGCTTAACCCACTGAGCCACCCAGGTGCCCCTATGCAACACTTCTAATAGGTCTGCTGCTGCAAAGTGAATATCCCAAGAATTTTTGCACAATCTTGCATTTGGCATTATAATGGTAGTGTATTCTTGATTTTCTATAATTGCATTTGTTTTCAAGTTATTAATGCAACATCAATGCATGGAAGTTACATTCAGTAAGATAAAGAGTGTAGGGGAGCCTTGGTGGCTCAGTCAGTTCAGCATCTGACTCTTAATTTCAGCTCAGGTCATGATCTCAGGGTCCTGGGATGGAGCCCTACGTCAGGCTCCATGTTCCCCTCAGAGTCTACTTATCTCTCTCCCTACCCCTCTGCCCCTCCTCCTGCTCTCTCCCTCTCTCTAACATTAAATAAATAAATAAATAAAATTTTAAAAAATAAGGTAAATAATGTAGAGTAAATTGATGATAGAGTTCAAGTTTAGGGTTTCCAAAATAAATCATTGGTAGGCTTATATTGTATTTCCTTGATGTAATTTCACATTTGGTGAATACTTACTGCACTTGAAGCCAGCCAAACCTAAAAATTTGGATTTTTATTAAAACCTATCCTGTGTTATACCATATTTCATTCATCTCAACCCCGTTTCCCTCAGCTAGATGGCACTGTTTTTTTATGATTTCTTTATTTATTTGAGAGTGAGAGAGAGTGCGCATGAGCAAACGGTGGTGGGTGGGGGTGAGGGGGTCACAGGGAGGGGCAGGAGGAGAGACTCTCAAGCAAATTCCCTGAAGAGCACAAGCAGTGTGGGTCTTGATCCCACCACCCATGAGATCATGACCTGAGCTGAAACCAAGAGTCCGGTCGCCTGACTTAGCTACCCAGGCACCCCTAGACTGCAATGTTAAAATCAAACACAGAGACCAGACTTGAAATTTTCCTGAGCAAACAAAATCCGTTTAGTCATATAAACAAAACTTAATTTAGCTCATTTTGCAAGACAAGGGAGGCTCACTTGACCTGGGTTGTTTCTAGCTTGTGCCTGTGATGATTATAAGAACTTAAATTGTACCCCAAAATTGATAGGAAATAACCACTAAACAAGTCCATTTCATTTAAGAAGACTCTAATATTGTAACCAGTCGCTGTGAAGAGGAAACAGTTACTGCCTCCAGATTATGTGAACTGCATCCTAACAACATACCTCTGAGCATCATTCCATGTTTTGGTTTGGGTGCCCCTGGTCGCAAACTGTCTTTTTGGTGTATACACAATAAACTTTTACTAATTACTACTTCAGTGATTTATTGTTTTTACTTTTTTTTCTGAACTTTTGAGAGTTTGCTGTTGAAGGTGACACACCAAATCTTAAAACTGCTTTGTGTCCGTGAAGGCTTCCGGGAAAGTGCTAGGACTCAGTGACTATTAATCAAGACTTGACTAATATGGGAAGGTGTAAGACGTCTATTGCCTATTTCATGTTTTAGAGAGGCAATGGGAGTGTAACAGCAAGAATCCTGTAAGTGGAGCAGGAACACATGCATCTGAACCCTGGCTTTGCCACTCGCGATGTCCTAATTTGTACAAGAGGGGCAATAATGGCCGCTTCACACAGTTGATGAGGGAGGAAATATTTTATGCATCTGAAAGCACTCTGTAAAGTGTAATGCGTTGTTTATATGGAAAATATTACTGTTATGTCTATTGTTATATCACATATAAATCCTTCTATTCAGATATAGGTTTTTTTGTTTTGGGGGGTGTGTGTGTGTGTGTGTGAAGCATCCCAAATAATGATTATATGGAGAAGCTTTCCTATTATTTATCAGGCTCCTACATGATTAGATGTTAGAAAAAATTGAAGAAAGTCAAATATGTTACAACCTTGCTTCATTCCATTAATAAAAGGAAGCAGATCCTATAAGATGCTGTTAAATGGTGTGTTATTCAGCATCTGAAGTCAAGGGCCTGAATCCTGGTTCTATTCTCATCCAGCTGGTTGACCTTCTATAGCTCAGTTCTACTGCAGATCTCCAGTTTCTCCAGCTTTAATAGAGGGGCTGATCTGGATGATCTTTAAGATTTCACTTATTTGGGGCCCCCGGGTGGCACAGTGGGTTGGGCCTCTGCCTTCAGCTCAGGTCATGATCTCAGGGTCCTGGAATCTAGCCCTGCATTGGGCTCTCTGCTCAGCAGGGAGCCTGCTTCCCCTTCTCTCTCTGCCTGCCTCTCTGCCTACTTGTGATCTCTGTCTGTCAAATAAATAAATAAAATCTTTAAAAAAGATTTCACTTATTTCTATATTTTACATCATTGTGTCTAATAGGCCTGGCTCTTTAATATTGAAGTAATCTTAATATGTTTGTGAACTTTTCTATTTTAATAGTTTTCTGCTTCCCCAACTTCTAGAAGTTCCATGTGGACAGAGATGCACATTTACATCTTTTCCCTTCCCCATCTCACATTGTTTCCCATCCCACTTCACCTTCAAGAGACATGGATCCCATAATAACTTCTTTGACCCACCTCCAAGGAGGAGAATTTAAGAATTCCCTCCACTGTATTTCCACTACAATATAACCATGTACTTAAATCTCTAATTCTGATTGAAAGCTCAAGTGAAGGAATTTGAATTTCTTAATTTTAAAAATTTCCAGCTCAGGGTGGAAGGTGATTCCTAGAAGAGGTTTTATAAATGTTTGCTGAGTAAACGAGGGCACGAATGAGTACCACTTCACAATTCCACCATACTACCCTGCACACGCAGCCTCCGTCCGTGCTGAGTTTGAAAACAGAGGGCTAGGTTTCACTCAAGTTAGTTTCGGAGTTTCACAGACAATGAGGAGCAATGAGATGACATTAAAATATGCCGTCACGTCGAACTTTCCCTTCTTTCCTCTTGAAATGGTTAGGTCTGGAATGTTAAACTATAAACAGGAAATCTGTCTGCTTTTCTGTTCTCTGATAAGTCACATGCATAACCCAGGGATGACTAAAAACCCGATTTAACAGGATTCCTGTTAAATTCCTGGTTCCACAAAAAAGCTGAGGGATTTTCTTATTTAGAAATCATGAAAGATAGGTGAGTCCATGAATTAATCATATGATTAAGATGTATTTTTGTTGTAACATGGAAAATAGATTAGATCTATGATTTCCAACTGTACACACTATTTACCTTGTATAAAATTCATGTTGATTTTAGATTTTTGAATTATTGATGTGGGTGCAAAAATATTTAGGTGGAGAGGACACGGGGAGTAAGGAAAGCACAGAAGGAAACACTTTTGGTTCTCCGTGTATTTGTTAATTGTATTTATGACTCACTGAATCTAGAATTCCTGTAGGATTCATGAGATCCACACAGTCTCCCTGCTGATTTCTTTTTTTTTTTTAGTATAATTTTAAGTTTATTTGGTGCCTTCAACATTTTAATAGTTGTAGATATGATCTACTTCTATACAGAGCCTCTTCATTATTATCATCATTTCAAATACAGAATTTATCCCTGCTGATTTCTATCTGTTTTGCTGGTAGATGTGTGAGATCACTTGTAGGCCATTCTACCATTAGCAAATGTCTAAATGGAAGCATCGTTTCCTCCTTTCAGTGAAAACTCTGTGGTTATCAGAATCAGTGGATGAGCAATGGAGAGAAGGTGTTTGAAATAACTCCTCAGTAAATACAGAACTGATTCCCAGGTGAACAGAAAGGAACATAATTCCATTCTGGTAAAGAAGGCTCTCTCCTCTCTGGGGAAAGCAGAAAGCAGGCAATATCGAATATTCAATTATTTGCAGCATGTACTCCAGAAGGTAAAAGTATGGTGCATAAGCCACAAGAACACCAAACACTTCCACCCACCCTGCTTTCTTGATCGCTATGAATTACGGGGGTGGTGTGGGGTAGGAAATACTTTCTTTTCTACGCAGTAATAGTTAACCACAGCACATTAGACACCACCTTGAACAAGCACTCTGTTCAGCAAATCCCAGTCTAGTTCAATGGGAAGTCAGTCACTCACTCAACAAACATGAAAGATGAATGAGAAAAGGCCCTGCCTTCAAGTAGCTAATTAACTCCTCAGGAAGAAGGAAGCTGGATGGAAGGGAAGGACAGAAACACATGGAGGGAGCTTAACTGAGAACCCAAAACAGAACTGTAATGAGTGTCGTCCTGTTCTTTGATAAGGTTTAAGGAAGGTACTTGATATGATCTCCTTAAGCATAAACACTGAACCTGCTATGCTGTGTCATCTACTCTCCTTCCTTAAGAATTTTACTGGAAAACGGGTGCCTGGGTGGCCCAGTGGGTTAAAGCCTCTGCCTTCGGCTCCGGTCATGATCCCACAGTACTGGGATCGAGCCTGGCATCGGGCTCTCTGCTGAGCAGAGAGCCTGCTTCCCTTTCTCTCTCTCTGCTTAGTTGTGATCTCTGTCTGTCAAATAAATAAATAAAATCTTTAAAAAAAAAAAGGAAGAATTTTACCAGAAGGGCTAAGGAGGCCCATTAGAGGTTCTATCATTGACATTTCAATAGCTGGGGCAGTCTTTTTTTTTTTTTTTTAAAGATTTATTTATTTATTTGACAGACAGAAATCACAAGTAGGCAGAGAGGCAGAGAGAGAGGAGGAAGCAGGCTGTCCGCAGAGCAGAGAGCCCGATGCGGGGCTCAATACCACGACCCTGGGATCATGACCTGAGCCGAAGGCAGCAGCTTTAACCCACTGAACCACCCAGGCACCCCAAGCTGGGGCAGTCTTAAAACCACTTGAATCTACATTTCCCTTAGGACTGCTGTGTGGCCCAGGAGGGCCTAATAGGGTGAATTCCTTGCCCTGCCCTGTGCACGAACTAGGATGTCTGAGAGTCTTCATGCTCTGGACTGTCTCTTGTTTGCTTTCTGGCAGTCTCGTTACCAGTCCTGACCAAATAGATCTGGCAAGTTCAGGGTTATATAGGCGCATAAGAAATCTGCCTGTATTGAAAGAACAGGCAGTCCCTATTTTTGGGTAAAGCAGAAACACTTATGACACTCAGTATGGGTCTTTTCTGTTTTTACCAAACTGCATTGGTCTAGGAAGCCACTTAATTACAAATCCATAAGGACAGCAAAGTCCCTAGCCCCCAGAGTCAGATGAAACATTGAAAGGGAAAAGCCATCCCAGCTGGTAAACAACCGTTGGCAAGCATCCCACACGCATTTTGGAGGGATAAGAACTCTTTAAGTTCAGTGTAGTGAAGAACAGAGAAAGCTAAAACTATAGAAATATACTTGGTGAAGACTCAGTATTTGGCCTCTGAGAAATTACAGGCTAGAAGACTGAGAATTTGTTACTCTTCTTAAAAATCCTCGTAGTTGGGGGCGCCTGGGGCTCAGTGGGTTAAGCCTCTGCCTTCGGCTCAGGTCATGATCTCAGGGTCCTGGGATCGAGCCCCACATCGGACTCTCCGCTCAGCAAGGAGCGTGCTTCCCCCTCTCTCTCTGCTTGCATGTGATCTCTCTGTCAAATAAATAAATAAAATCTTAAAAAATAATCCTTGTAGTTGGAAGTGATCATTCCAGAGCAATAAAAGCCTAATTTGAACTTGAAATGGATTTGGGTACCACTAACCACTACTCTTTTGGATATAGTTTGTACCATGACACAGATCTGCCCTTTAGCCACTCTCAGCTAAGAGCCTGAAGAAATCTTTTTTTTTTTTTTAAGATTTTATTTATTTTGCTTGAGAGAGAGAGCATAGGAGAGCAAGCGAGAAGTGGGGAGGAGCAGAGAGAGAGGGAGAAACAGGCTCCACACCAAGCGGGGAGCCTGATGCGGGGCTCCATCCCAGGACCCTGGGATCATGACCTGAGCTGAAGGCAGATGCTTAACCGACTGGGGCCACCCAGGAAATCTTTTTAAAGGAAATAGGGAATAAATGATGGAACCAAACCATTGAGTATTTCTGCTTTAACTCTACATATTAATGATCTTAAAAACTCTACAACAAACAAAAGTAGAGAACGAAGAGTTCTCATTATATAGTTGAGATTCGCTCAGCAAAATTAGTTCTTCCCTGATTTTCTTTTTTCAGTGTAGAATAGTGAACTAAAGGATGCTCACTATTCCATTGGTATTATTGGTATATTACCACATAATAGGACTTTGCTGTCCTTCTGAACTTTTGATTAAGTGGCTTCCCAGACCACTGGTAATACTGGTATATTATTCCATTGGTATAAACAGATATCTCCCTGTATTTCCTCTATAGGTAATTTTAACCAAGATTCTGCTAATGTAAGTGGATTGACGAGGTACGCAGCAAAGCTCTGAGAATAGTGCCTAACAAAGTTTATGCCTGTGTACCTTTCTTGCAAATCACAACAGCACATTTTCAGGAGTGGTTATTTTAGTAGCTAAAAAGGAGTCAAGATATCACTGTTTGTCAAAAAAGAGCTCAATAGGGGCACCTGGGTGGCTCAGTGGGTTAATGCCTCTGCCTTCGGCTCAGGTCATGATCTCAGGGTCCTGGGATCAAGCCCCACATCGGGCTCTCCGCTCAGCGGGGAGCCTGCTTCCTCCTCTCTCTCTGCCTGCCTCTCTGCCTACTTGTGATCTCAGTCAAATAAATAAATAAAATCTTAAAAAAAATTTTTAAAAAAAAGAGCTCAATAGTTATACGTTTGAACTGGGTCAGCAAGAGCTATATATCATAAGCCTTTTCCTTTATAGAATTCTAATGTATTTCAAGAATTTCACATCTGCTGTTTGTTTGGAGTGGCTTATTATAAAGTTATTTTCTTCCTGACTTTCTACCCTCTGGAGAGCCAACTTTCACAAATAGCTATAAATCAGGGGAATCAACCTTAGTAACATGGAAAATTATTCTGAACAATGCATAATATCATGGCAGGCTACCAAAAGGCTGTGAAAATGCTAGAAGGAAGTCATTTGCTTCTAAATGTGAATGACAAGGATGTTAGTTTACAATGTCCAATCAAGACATGTTATACTAGGGTCCCAAGACAATACTCTTTAAATACAGCTAGGGTCACAGGAGCTAATGATCTTATCAGCTTTGGATCAGTTCCCAGTTGGCAGAATACAGACCACTTCTTTTACAAACTGAATTTCTCTAGTTTGTTACCATGTAAGTAGAAGATCCTGAGCAGGGCTGGTGTGTTGCGAGTGGGGCCACAGTTTCTTCCCTGTATCTCTTGCACTAGAATTACTCCCTAGAAAATGTGCTTGGTTCAGAACAAGTCATATTCAGATCCTTAACGGTATTAACAGAAAGATCTCTTAGCAAGTGACTTAGCAAGTGACTATTATGCTAACTCATTTCACTGATAGATTACCAAGAGGAAGAGGCAACAGGCAAGAAGGCTGTCTTCATCACTCCCTTTACCTCTATCACCTTCTCCCTTCACCCCCTTCTTCTAATCTTCAAAGTGCAGTGGAGGGACCAGCAACATGAGCATCGCTTGGGAGACTGAAGACATGCAGAGTCTCCTGCCACACTCGGACCTGTGCATTAGAATCTGTATTTAACAAGACTGTCCAGGTGATTCCTGTGCACATGAAAGTATATAGGGCATCCTCCTAAATTCAGACTTTGTCCTGCTGATGGGGAAACAGGACATTCATGTCTTTCGGTGTTTTCATGTCTATTATCTTCACTGTCATCCAAAAAAATCCACAATCAAGAATGAACACTCTTCCTCCAAGCCAAAGTAAGACAACTGAGAAAAAACCAACATTTGTTTAACTCTTTACAATTTACAACATGCTTTCATAATCAAATCCACTTGATATTGGCAGTATCCTTGAGAGGTCGGCAAGTGTTAGAATTCATTTTATAATTTAGACAATTATGGTTGATGGATGTCGAGCAACCTGTTCCAAATCACACATGACTAGTGTTCTGACTCCAAGTCTAGTGATCCTTTGCTACTACACCAGGATGACTGGACAGAAGATCTAAAAACAGAAACGGCAGGGGAGAAGAATAAATTCAGGACACATAATAGAAGTGGAAGTCACTGGAATAATAATAGAAGTGGAAATCACACATAATAGAAGTGGAAATTACTGGAAATCACTGGAAAAAGTTGGTGGAAATCTGACTATGTAATCCATAACCTCCTTATCTAAAATTTCATTCCCTGACGACCAGGATATAAAAACACATTGACTATCTTTTTAAAAGATACTCAGTCCCTTCCTGATTAGTAGCTAAACATAATCATAAGCGAGAAGGATAGGCTGTGCTGGGTGGGCGCCCTCCGGGCCAGTGACTTCTCACAAACTCCGCAGCAGGAACCAGTGGGAAGCAGCCAGCGAGTCACAACCCCAACATAGGTCCCCTAGGAAATGTGTGGCACCCCTTTACAGGTGGTCCATGTACTACTCACATCAGTCAGTCAAGATGTGACATGATCATTGTGGTTTTTAAAGAGATTTCTTTCCAAGCAAAAGCCACATTTGCATTACAAATACATTTCTGCTTCTGTGTGATTTTTTTCCCTCCAAAGCTTATATATTATGATTCCAAAACAGAAACATTTCAGCTTCTTCTTCTTCTTCTTTTTTTTTTTTTTTAATTTCCTAGTTAGGAAAAGCTAGGCAGGTTTTTCTAAGAAAATTTCTCTGCCAAAGCCACTGCTGGTTCTGGTCCCTGATCTTGTGCTTAGGGCACACGTTCCACTGCCAGGAAAGTCAAATGCCTTCTCCGTGGCCATAGCGCTTGTGCCCAGGGGTTCTCTATGCATGTCTTGGGCAGATCATCCATTAAAAGACAAAAGAATTAGAACATCTTTGAATTAAAAAACCTCAAATTTCATCACCAAATCTCTCTAAGTTTTCCTTTGAAGAGTTTCAGGGAAAAAGATGATTTGGCAACTTAGGATGTTCCTGAGTAAATTTGGGAATGCAAACCTTCTTGATAACAAATTGCAAAATGTTTTCCTCGGTATTTAAAGAAAGGGTCAGCACACAAAAGGGGTGGTCTTGATTGCAAACCATATCTCAAGCATCTGTTCTGTAAGTGAGGGGGATGTATTGAAAGAACGGAAGGGCTGGGGCCAGGGCGATGTGCTCAGTTCCATGGGGTTTCCCGATATAGATGTGCACCTCCCCCTGGGGATTCGAGCTGGACAAGAGCCCTATGTTCAAGATGGAGAAAACAATCCTGCTTTAAATCCAGCAGAACTAGGAATGGATAATTCTTCCAATTACAAAGTAAAAACATCCCCAACTAAATATGAGAGTGACAGCATGTACATAAAATTCAAGTGAGATCTGTTTTTAGGAGTACTCAATTAAAAACTGGCAACAGCCAGGAGTTCACAAATAAACTTAAAAGTAATCATGTTCTAGTATTTTGTTCTTTTCTTTTTAGTAATTTGTTCTATTCATTTCTGGAATACTTCATTCTAGTGGCTTCTACTTGCATATATTATCTGTTGGCCATCAAACTTGAATACCTAAATACCTATGATAATAAATGCTTATTGGTTTATCTTTTATTTTTTTATTTTTATGTTTTATCTTCTTTAAAATTTAATCAGCCAACATATAGTACATCATTAGTTTCAGATGTAGTGTTGAATAATTTATCAGTTGCGTAGAACACCCAGTGCTCATCACATCACGTTTATTTTTTAATTCTATTATTTAACTAATAAAAAGAATTAACTATGAAGTGGTATAGGTAACAGTTCTAACCATAGATACTTTTCAGAGACTCATACTGCAAACAAATATATTGACACTTATTATTAGCCTTACGATTTACACTGAACATGCCAACATATTTTCTGTGCCAGATCTTTGTTCTCTCTGTCTGAAATTTTCCTCTCTCTCCTCTTTCCAAGTCTGGTGGCTTATCCTCCTGGTCTCTTCAATGTTACCTTCTTAGAAAGACCTTCCTCAACTACTCTATGTAAAGGAGATGCCCCATTATTTATCAAAATACACTATTTATTCTATAAGTACTTATCATTATCTTATCAATTATTACATGCTATGTTTATTTGTTTATTGCCTGTCTCTCTTAGCAGCATGCAAAAGCTTGAGGGCAGGAATCTCGTCTCCCTTTATTATCCTTGTATTTCCAGTTTCTAGTCTAGAACAAAGTATGTGCTCAATAAATATATGTTTAATGAGTGAATGGACATTTGTCTCTTCCTTATTTGTTTAGTCCTGATATCAAGACTTTAAAGATTTTCTGGCTTCACTTTCTTTACTATTCTTTAAACCAAATCCAAATTTTTCATCAAACTTTCTTTTATCTGCACATACACATTATTATATAACATGGCTTTTACAGCCTAAGAAGCATTTCCTGAATTTGAGAAATAAATTGTCCCCTTGATTCTGAAATCTTACTTTAAAATGGAAATAAGGCACGTTTGTTTAAGGGATATAGGTATTGGTAAAGAAAAAAAATCAATTTTTAACCACTGGCTATAAGCAATAACAAAAAATCAACTATTTTCCAAAATAATGTTAACTTGGGGCACCTGCATGGCTTAATTGGTTAAGTGACTGACTCTTGATCTCAGCTCAGGTCTCCATCTCAGGGTTGTGAGTTCAAGGCCAGGTAGCATAGAGCCTGCTTTTTAAAAAATAGTAATATTAACTCCATGGTTGAGTTTTCTTTAAAAAAGGATTTTAGTCCTTCATTTTTTTGAGAGCAAGAGTGAGACAGAGAGAGAGGGAGTGAGCATGTGTTGGTGGGAGGGGCAGGGGGAGAGAGAGGGAGGATCTCCAGCAAAGCCCCATGGGAGCCCAAGCAGGGCTCCATCTCACGACCTTGAGATCATAACCTCAGCTGAAATCAAGAAGCAGGTGCTTAACCCACTGAACCACATACGTGCCCCACTGAGTTGGATTTAAAGATTATTTCACTTATTTTTAAATTCTGAGTTCAGATTCATCAAGTCAACAAATATTTCTTGAGTCTCTTTATAGTTAATGTGATCGCTCCATTTTGCAATTACAGAAGTTTAGACACAGACAGCCTAGATTCCTCAGAGGGGATCTGGAATAACTTTCTAATTCATAATGCACACATAGATACAAGGAGTAATTCATAAAATACTGTGGCTATCAGATGTGCACAGAGCTTTCCCCCAGCATCCTGTCTCCTACCCATGCAGAGGCTATTCCTTTTCCTCCAGTATCTGTTCTTTTCTTTCAGTTCCTAGTTTGAGCACTTGACCTGCAAGAATAAAGATAACATTTGCCGGTCCCCCGTGGTTAGGTGACCAAGTGCGGGCCAATAGGGGTGGGAGTGAGAGTAGCCCATCTTCTCTAATGGGAACACACCATTAAGAGGTGGGGTGTGCCTTCCCTTCTAACTCTTTCCTGGTATCTGAAATGAGGACTTGGTAGTGCATTGTTTTATACCATAGTGATGAGGGCAAGCTCTTACAGATAAAGGAACCAGCAGAGGAAGGGACCTGGTGCCCCCACTGACTTTGTGGAGAGAGGTGCTGTGTGGCTTAGACTTTAACAAGAGTTAATGTTAAATGTCCATCTTCTTTATTACAGCTGCCAAATCTACATTCCAAGTAATGTGCCTATACAGGATTCTCTTATCTTTTACAAAACTGTAAATAAAAGAGTTTACTTGATTTTAAGTTCAAATTGCTCTCCCCCCCACCATCTTCTATTCTCCCTGGAAATCTGTGGGTATTTCTAAAAATACAATAACTGATTATGTCTTAGAATGAGAGATATCTCTGATTCAGCCATGGAGTTACTCCATAAGAGCTGGAAAATGGTCTAAGACAGCATACTCTAAGTTAGATTAGACTTCATTATGAGGAGTTGTTTCAATGTTGAGGGCAGCTCTTCAGTAATGGAAAATCCTTTTATCCTAAAGAAGGTTGAGAAAAATATTGAGGCAAGTATTTGAAACATGGCTTCTGTGTTTTGGAATATTCTGGGATACAGAGAATTCTGAACGTGATTCTTTGTGATCACACCTTCTAAGTTTCGGAACACAGAAATATACTGAGACTCTTAAAGTCAAACCTTTGCAGAAAGCTCTAGAGGAGCTGTTATCTGTAGCAAGGACATCTTTAAATGAATAAACTTTGAGAACTTTCCTTTATTCACAATTTAGAAGTAATGTTACTCTGGATATTATCATGTTCCTCAGAAACTAATGATCTCTGAACCCACAAGCTAAGGTGGTTTCGGTACTTACTATGGACTAGGTGCTTTAATAACGTGTTTATTTGTGGGGAAACTGAGGCACAGAGAGATTAAATAATTATCCAGGGTTCTATAGCTGAAAGGCTGTGGAGCCAGGCTGTCGAAGATGACTCTAGAGCTCCTAGTTTGGAAGACTAAATTTCTGTGAGAGGTGATCGTGAGTCAAGAACGTGTTAGATTTCAGGAACCTGAAGATTCCGAAACAGGTCACAGCTCTGGCCACACGGACATCAAACACACTGCTACAGCCTGGCCTGTCCTGTCCTTTCCCCCAATTCTGAGGCTGTGTTTTGTCCTTTTGAAAGCAATTAACTGCATTATTTTGCCTGCAAGCTTGGGGAGGCACATCTGGGGAAGATATATTCAATTTTTACCTGAAATTTAATTAATATTACCACCTGCATGTTTAACCACAGAATGTGACATTCATCTTGTCTCATTTCTTGTTCATGTCCATTTCCCTGCAACACAAGGATGGCAGGATGACAGAACTGGAGAATATTCCTAGCTATCCATTGTACTAGCCATCTTTGGCTTCAAACTATGGGCTTCCAAACGTTTGCACAATGAAAGTATAGTGTTTTCCAGGTTGGACATCAATCAGAGAAACTGACACTATGGCCAGACAAAGCCGCCTCTGTTCTTGAGAGCTGACTCAGCAATGCCCTCAGAACTTCTGGGAAACGCAGGTAAGTGGAAAACTGGCTGATGACAAATTCACTGCCGTCAATGCTAGCCAACCCACCGGACAAGAACTAGCTGAAAGTGCTGTAACTTTTCTAGCCCTGACTCCAGGCTTCCCTGGAACTGACTACATTTGTCCCAGAGAAGCCACGCCATAAAAGGAGCACCTAGGGAGGTATGAGCTGAACGCAAACAGAGTTAATATACTTTCTGTGAGAGTTGTGATTAGCTATCTTCATTTACTCAGGTGCTGAAACTTACACAGCCTTTATAGATCCAGGTATATTTCCTTAAATGTGAAATTGTTTTATGCATGCATAACGATCATCATCAACGATCGTAGGGTTGTCACCCAAAGATTTCTTGGAACCATAGTTGGAATAATATCATCATGTAATCTTATGACCAGAAGGGCCCAGCCTGTGATCGCCATCGGTGTTTTTCAAAAGATATTTGAACGTTGCCCTGTCTGGGCCCACAACAAGTACTTTGCTGAGGGAATGGGACTTTTTCTTGTCACTGAGTTCTGAAGAGAAAGAACATGGGATTCTCTCAGGCCGTGTGTTTCATTGCTGGTGTGAGAGTCTCCAGAGTTCTGTTTGTTCATTGGTACAGCAGCAACCAAGTGGTTGGCACAGTGGCTGGGTTTTGTTGAGCTTGGACCCTTGAGGGCTACAGTGAGAAAATGGCCAACCAGCACTTAAAGGCATGTGCCCTGAGTGAGAACTGACCCTTTGTTGTTTTCAAGCCCTTAACTTTTTTTGGTCCTTATTCACTGTCACAGCAGGATTCATACTAACCTGATGAATGTAGAAGTTAGTACATACAACTTGGAGAGTGTGCCATACTGAGATATATAGCTTTCGTTTAGGAACCAAGAAGTGTTTCATAAGGAAACTAGAGTAGAGGCCTAAAGGATGGCATTCTGCTGGGTTTTTCAGCAGCAAAACATTTAGTAAAACCTTACCTGACGTAAAATGGAAGCAAACGATGTACTTAATCAACTGGAGGTCTTGGGAAGAGGCTTACAAACTGAATACTAGTAGCATGGGTTGGTTGCTTTGGGTAGCATTTCATGAAGCACTAAGTCTAAATTGCTAAGTGGCCGACTACTCGGACCCAAGATCTCCTGCTAATCCATGAGAGGCACGTGAAAACCTCTGCTCTTCTATACAATTAAAATTTGAGGCGTATTGGTTACCTCAGCAAAACCAAGCCTATTCTGATAGAAACACAACTCACTGAACAGGTGAAAAAGCTGAAAGATATCTGGTGAATCCATGTTTCAAAGCAAGTAAAGCCAACATAAACCAGAGTGTTTTGTCATTGTGACCCAGTGTGTGGCCTTCTGAGCACTGAATAGGACATTCTCTAAATAGGTCTTTCTCCTTTGACATGATTCAGAACTTGCGCAAAAATGGAGAGAATGCCCTTTGGCTCATGAAGTCCCTCCTGAGGAGATGCCGAACTTGCTCAAGAAGACAAAGCCCAGGGGTCAAGGAAAAAGGAGACGAAACAGAAACCTTTACAACACACACAAGAAATACACCCTCATTAATTCTTCAGAGATGAACATCTGCAAATGGCAAGAAGAAATCTGAACTAATCTGAACTATGTCTATGGCTTCCAAAATCAACACTGAAGCGGGGAGGCTTTACATACAGGAACCAAGTAAACACTCAAAAATTAAATATAAACCTTGTACTGAGCAAGCAGCTTTTCAGACTCTGCTGAGTGTTTCAAAAGTCCTTGTGTCTTGCCATGTTTTCATCTTTTACCCCCTATCGAGTGAAACCACCACAAAGGTTTGAGGTCAGATGAGCAGGAATGTTTGCAAGAGCTCAGCCTGCCCTGAAGTGTGGACCGGAATGAAGGCAGTCTTTACATGAGCTCAAAGGTCAGTTTGGAGGGGATGTCTGCTGGTTTCCCACACAAAATGTAGGTTTCCCACAAGAATGGCTAACTAGGTCTTTCCTGGAACATGGTACTATCATTCCATGTGTAGAACAATTCTTTATTTCAACAGGATAACAAGTCATTGTCAAGTTAGCAGCTAGTTATTTAATCTAAAAGCTGTGTTCTTCCTGGAACCAGGAAAATAATCAAACACTAAGCCTTCAGGCTTTTCAGATTCTAATTTTCCTCACCAAGATAACAGAAACTTACGCTCCTTGAGAGTTGCAGTGAATGAATAGGACTGAAAACATACCTGAAACTGACAAAAAATCGTAATGAAATGATTGGGATTTTAATTTTCTCACTCTCTACTCAGCTTTCCTCTAACCACAGGGAACTGTGAATGAATGAATGCAAAGATTCTTATCCTCAGTTTCCATTTTTCATGCAATTTCATGCAGGTTATTTTATAGTCTTGCTCCGACAGGGCATTAGCATTTTAACAAGCATGTCTAAGAGTACGGCTGCAATTCACAGCCCAGGAAAAAGCCAGCACCTCTCTTTCTTCATCAGGTAAGCCTGGTCTCCTTGCCCCTTTAACTTCAGAAATCTCTCTCTTCTTCCACCATTCCTTCTCCTTCCCCTCAGCAGCATTTGGTACCCTTTTCAGTGAATATACTCCTCATTGCCCTCTAGAAACAGAACACCATTTCCATGTTTTCCCAATACATGTTATCCATGTATTAGTTTTTATGACTTGTTCTTATTGTTGATTATAAATATGCCAGGATAGACACATTAGTTTTCAAATAAAAAATATTTTGTTTTTTAAACATATTATGTTCTGGGCTGCCTGGGTGGCTTAGGCGGTTAAGCAGCCCAGGTCACGATCCCAGGATCCTGGGACGAACCCCACATCAGGCTCCCTGCTGAGCAGGGAGCCTGCTTCTCCCCCTCCTTCTGCCTTCTGCCCCCCCTGCTTGTGCTTTCTCTCCCTCTCTCTCTCTGTCACATACATTAATAAAATCTTTTAAAAAACAAAACAAAAAAAATAAACAGTGTGTTTTGTGTTTTTATGTAGGGAAACTTTCCTTTTGTACCTTTATTTTTTCTTTATTTTTAAAAATTTTATTTATTTATTTGAGAGAGAAAGAGCATGAGATGGGGGAGGGTCAGAGGGAGAAGTAGAGTCCCTGCTAAGCAGGGAGCCAGATATGGCACTCGATTCTGGGACCTGAGACAAAAACAGTCGCTTAATCAACTGAGCCACCCAGGCTCCCTCCTTTTGTACCTTCAGCCATTCCTTTACTCTAGTCCTGGATAGATTCAACATGGACAGCATCCTGAACTAAGTTCAAATCCCCAACGGACAGAAGCATACTTCGAAAATTCTTTTTTCATGATCACCCTGCCACTGTTTGTCACTCAGTGTCCCAAAGGATATAATGCTGTACCATCAAGAGCTTTACAACCTGCTGCCAGTGAGTTAGCATTAAATAGAAACCACTGAGAAAATGAAAATCAATATCCTTTTCCTTGATACACAAATTCCCAAATGTAGGCATGGTCAGACTGATTTTAATGAACTTCTCTATAGGGGTTGAGCTCTTCTTCCTACCATTATTTAAACCAAGAATGGGCAAACTCAGAACTGTGAGCCAAATCTAGCCAGCTGCCTGTTTTGCTATTCCCACAAGCCAAGAAAAGCTTCGGCGCTTTCAAATAGTTTTTAAAAATCAAAAGAAGAAGAATGTTTTGTGACTCAGAAAATTCTATGAAATTAAAATATTAGTGTTCATAAATAAAGTTTTATTG
This sequence comes from Taxidea taxus jeffersonii, assembly GCA_003697995.1. Classification (NCBI taxonomy): domain Eukaryota; kingdom Metazoa; phylum Chordata; class Mammalia; order Carnivora; family Mustelidae; genus Taxidea; species Taxidea taxus. The sequence continues at coordinate 38,206 of RCUC01161943.1, read as the reverse complement.
GAACACAACCATACCCTTTTTTGTCTATGATTATTTATATCCCACAACAGTAGAGCTGAAGCATTGCAACAAAGAATATATGGCACAAAAGATTAAAAATACTAACAGGCCCTTTATAAAGAAAGTTTGCCAACACCTGGTAATTTAAATTACCAGCTTCACCATAATAATATGAGAGGTTATGAATTCTAAAGAGCACACAAGATTTTGTCTTTAATCTAAAAAAAAAAAAAAGGAAAATGTACAAAACAGAGATTTGACTAGTTCTTAGTACAAAAAAAAAAAAAAAGAAAGCTAAAATTATAAAAGGGACAAGGGATTTGGAATCAGAAAGTCAAGAGTGAACCCAAGTTCGTCTACACACTGGCGGTTTTGACCAATCACTTGACCTTTCTTTCATTTATGTATGCAGAAATTATGGAGTGCTTACTTTATACGAGGCACAGTGAAAATAACAATGACTGAAATAGAAACCCTGTCCTCAAAACGTCTAAAGCCAGTTGTGAGGGTCAAATACAAAAATGTGCTTGAGAGCATTCTGTAAAATTTAAAGTACTACATATAATTATTCCTACATTTGAAACTACAAGTATGTGGGAGTTTTGTCTTTCGTCTGACCCCAGATCTTGCAAAGCGTAGGAGACCCTTAGAAACCTACTGCTGCTTTTTACTAGACAAGAGGCATTTTTTCCCTTGATTCTTTAAGCTCTAATACCTTTTTCTTAATATCATCTCAGCCATGCAATCCCCATTCTTTAACAACTTGTTACTTATTTAGCATTTTATTCAACCATATTACTCTATTCACTCTGCACACAGGATACAATTTGAGAGCCAAACACAGTAACAATAGTGGTCATAACTGACTCCTTGCTTATCTTTTGTGGATTTTCTTTAAATGAAGAATTGTCAGGAAAACACATTTATCTTGGGAAACTAAGTAGCTAAGGTATGTTGCCATTGAAGTACAATGCATAACATCACGTAATACTGCTGAGTAAACACTTTTATCTACACAGTATTTAGGTTGTAAAGCCTTTGATAAAAGTAGTTGGAGAGTGGGGTGCCTGGGTGGCTCAGTGGGTTAAAGCCTCTGCCTTCAGCTCTGGTCATGATCCCAGGGTCCTGGCATCGAGCCCCGAATTTGGCTCTCTGCTCAGCGGGGAGCCTGCTCCCCCACCCCTCCGCCTCTGCCTGCCTCTCTGCCTACTTGTGATCTCTGTCTGTCAAATAAATAAATAAAATCTTTTAAAAAACGTAGTTGGAGAAACTACGCTATATTTTCTGATAAGGGAATGTTTATTAAATATAATTGCTAAAAATAACCATTCCACATTAGTGATGCTTCTAATTATTGAATAAGAGACAGCATTATAGTGAAATGTTCAAAATATTGTTACTTTTTTTTTTTAAAGATTTTATTTATTTATTTGACAGAGATCACAAGGAGGCAGAGAGGCAGGCAGAGAGAGAGGCAGAAGCAGGCTCCCCGCTGAGCAGAGAGCCTGATGCGGGGCTCTATCCCAGGACCCTGAGATCATGACCTGAGCCGAAGGCAGAGGCTTTAACCCACTGAGCCACCCAGGCACCCCAAAATATTGTTACTTTTAATGCTTCTGGCTTATCTACCAATAGTCAACAAACCCCAATAGGTCAAAGTTGACCATCTGGAAAAAAGTAGTTTTCTTTTCAAACTTGTAGATTTTGACGTTTCTAACATTTATGCTACCTACAGAAGCTATGTTTTATTTCATATGTATAGAATGATTTAGTTGGAAATTTTTACTTACAATAAAGCTTATGTTACTAAGTGATTGTTAATTTCTGAAATTTTAATTTTTCCTTTTTAAATGAAAAGTAAGCTGCTGGTGTTTTCTATTAAGTGGTTTTACAAACACAGATAAGTTATTTCATATCTGTCTTCATGCTATTTTCCCATATATCTCAGTTAAGGGGTCTAATAATCATGAAATGTTATGTTAGAATATTAAATGTTACACTGGAGGAAAGATGGGAGGATGATATCATAAGTAACTTTATTCAGGACTTGACCAATATCCTCATTGCACCTTCTGCTCAAACTCTACCCGCTCTCTTTTAATCATCAAAACCAACACAAGTGAACAGGTCTGGGAGGAGTTAAGTTGCTAGAATATCTATAATTCATTCATATTTTAGTGCCAGGTATTAAGCGGTCATTTAAGCTAACATGAAAGGAGTAGGAATTTTTATTTCATCCAAAGTTCTTCCCTTAAATCATGCTATTCAGACTCCACCATCTTTTTTTTTTTTTTTTAAAGATTTTATTTACTTACTTGATAGACAGAGATCACAAGTAGGCAGAGAGAGAGAGAGGAGGAAGCAGGCTGTCGCAGAGCAGAGAGCCTGATGCGGGGCTCGATCCCAGGACCCTGACCTGAGCCGAAGGCAGCGGCTTTAACCCACTGAGCCACCCAGGTGCCCCCAGACTCCACCATCTTTAAAAACACTCCTGACAGCTGCTAGAGAAGTGACCTTCGGAAAGGCATCTGATCAGCATCCATCCCCTAAATGCCCCACATCGTGCAAATTACATCAACACGTAGTTGCGTATACCACATGGGATCCAAGGGGCCGTGTATGTTGGCGATATGCCACAAACTAATGATGACTGTACATTTTACTGTCATTTTATTCAGTATTGCACCAGATGACGTTATTAAACTCTTTATTATAAATTTTCCCTTTACAGTCCTTTCTCCTCAGAGCAATCACTTGCTGAAAATTTTAAATCTACGATAGTTCTTAACCTTCCTTGGATCATGGTTCTATTGGAGAAGCTGATGAAAAATATGAACTCATTCCCACAGAAAGCGCATATACTATATGTACATATGTGTATACATATATACACGTATGTTTGTGAATATATGTACATATATATATTTATTTATACTCACAAAATTCTCAATACCATTTCAATGCCTTGCTTATGCACCTGTTCAATATCTCACCCTCTAGCTCCACTACAATGCTTCCTCCTGGGAGAATTTCATGCCCGGGCTCCATTTTAGATACACAATTAAGGCCTAGTGAGAAGGCAAGCAAATACTGCTCACATGTTCCTTCTCAGTTTTTGTTTTGTTTTGGGTGTGAGTGTGTTTGTGTGTGTGTTTCAGTAACTAAACCATTTGCACAGAAAGCAGGGTGGAGCCCATACCTGATAATGTGCAGGAAGAAACTGTCATTTCTGGAGTTTTTCCATGACCTGGGGGTTTCTAGTGTAGAACCAATGAACTGGCTCTTGGCCACTTCTTATCAGAATGGAAACTCAAGCTGAAGAATGCTTTTTTCAGGAGCTAAAATAGCACTGTGTGATTTCTTTACTCCCCCCACCCCATAATGACTAGGTTTCATTTCCCAGGAGCAAAACTTGAAGAGAAATTTCTCTTTCTTACACTAGAGTAATATATGGTAGTGTGTCTATATACTAGCAGCAAAGTAGCATAAAGAGAAATTAAGAAAACAGTTCCGTTTATAATTGCATCTCCTCCCACTCACCCCCATCATATACCTAGGAATAAACTTAACCAAAGAGGTGAAAGACCTGTACTCTGAAAACTATATAACAATGATGATAGAAATTGAAGAGGACACAAAAACAGAAATTCCAGACTCATGGATTAGAGAATATCGGTAAGATGTCCATAGTACTGAGAACAATCTACAAATTCAGTGCAATCCCGATCAAAATATCAAAGGCTTTTTTTTTTTTTTTTGCAAAATTAGAACAAATAATCCAAAAATACGTATGGAACCACAAAAGACCTCAAATGGCCAAAGCTATCTTAAGAAAGAAAAAGCTGAAGGTATCACAATCACAATTCCAGATTTCAAGATACACTACAAAGCTGCAGTAATCAAAACAGTATGTTTCTGGCACAAAAATAGACACAAAGATCAATAGAACAGAATAGCAAACCCAGAAATAAACCCATAAGTATAGGGTCAATTAATCTCTGACAAAGGAGGAATAAATATACAATGGGAAAAAGTCTCTTCAATAAATGGTGCTGGGAAAAATGGACAGCTAGATCCAAAAGAATGGAACTATCACTTTCTTATGACTTATACAAGAATAAACTCAAAAAGGATTAAAGACCTAAAGGTGAGACCTGAAACCATAAGAGAACAGAACACAGGCAGATTGCCTTAACAACAATTTTTCTAGGTATGTTTCCTAAGGCAAGGAAAAAAAAAACAAAAGCAAACTGTTGAGAACACATAAAAACCTTTTGCATAGCGAAGGAAACCATCAACAAAACTAAAAGACAACCTACTGAATGAAGGAAGATATTTGCAAATGATACATTAGATAAGGGATTAATATTCAAAATATATAAAGAACTTATATAATTCCACACCAAAAAAACCCAAATAATTGTTTCCCTAAAACAAATGATACATTATATGTTAATAAAAAGAAAAAAATAGGCAGAGGACCTGAATAGACATTTTTTCAAAGAAGACATACAGATGACAAATAGACACATGAAAAGATGTTCAGTATCACTAACCATCAGGGAGATGCAAATAAAAGCCAGAATGAGGTATCTCCTTATACTTGCAAGAGTAGCTAAAATTTAAAAAGTCAAAAAATAACAAGTGTTGTTGAGGATGTGGGAAAAAAAGGAATCCTCATAAATGGTTGGTGGAGATACAAATTGGTACAGCCACTGTAGAAAACAGTAGGAAGTTCTTCAAAAAATAAAAAATAGAAAAAGAAAAAAGAAAAAATAGAAAAGTCTCAATAAAGGCTCAATAATTCCACTGGTAGGTATTTCCCCAAAGAAAGTGAAAATAGCAATTTGAAAAGATATATATACCTTTATTTATGGCAGCATTATTTACAATAGACAAGATATGGAAGCAACCTAAGTGTTCATCAACAGACGAATGGATAAGGTAGATGTATATGGTATACATATGGTATACACACACACACACACACACACACACACACACACACACACACACACGAATATTACACAGCCATAAAAAAGGATGAGATTGTGCCATTTGCAACAACATGGATGGACCTAGAGGGTGTTAGCTAAGTGAAATAGGTCAGAGTGAGAAAGACAAATACCATACGATTATTTCACTCCTCTCTGGAATCTAAAAAGCAAATGAATAAACAAACAAAAAGCAGAATCAGACTTATACATACAGAGAACAAGCTGATGGTTGCCAGAGGGGAGGTGGGTTGGGGATGGGCAAAATGGGTGAAGGGGAGTGGGAGATACAAGCTTCCTGTTACAGAATGAGTAAGTCATGGGAATAAAAGCCACAGCGTGAGCAATATAATCAATAATCATGTAAGAGTGTTGTGTGAGGACAGACGATAGCTACACGTGTGAGCATAGCATAATGTGTAGAGGTATTGAATCACTATATTGTACACCTGAGATTAATGTGACATTGCATGTCAACTATAATCAAATAATATTTTTTTAAAAAGAAAAATCCATATCTATAACTGAAAAAAAAGACTGGAATAATATAGAATTCCAAAATTTATAATTTACTAAAGAGGAATGGAGGAGCTGGAACTATGCAAAACACGGTTGGTAGCATTTAGGATCCCCACACCCAGGACCTCTGGAACCCCTGTTCTCCTCCTAGCCACGCACTGAGATTACCCTTTGGCCCAGGGCCCAACCTCTCCAATGGGGCTCGATAAGGTCCTTTTTTCTCCTAGAAAGTATTTTCTGTGATAAACTGATAAGAGAGGGTCAAGTGACCGTATAGAGAGAATGTGCCTACCTAATTCATTATTAATACTAGTATTGGGGGGATGCCTGGGTGGCTCAGTTGGTTGAGCAGCTGCCTTCGGCTCAGGTCATGATCCCAGCGTCCCGGGATCAAGTCCCACATTGGGCTCCTTGCTCGTCGGGGAGCCTGCTTCTCCCTCTGCCTCTGCCTGCCACTGTCTGCCTGTGCTCGCTCTCTCTCTCTAACAAATAAATAAAAAAAAAAAACTTTATAAAAAAAAATACTAGTATTGGGGATTTACATTAGGTAGGAGAGGTCTTTGGGGGGCAGATGAGATATCTGACATTTGTAAAAATCCATTTGGCAGTCCCATGTGTGAAGTGAGTCTTTGCTCCTGCCAGCTCTATCTAGAATGTCTCAGTTCAGAGGGGGTTAAAACTGTGGGTTGGCCGATTTTCACGCTGGTACCAAACATGAATCCAGGAAACATGGAAGAAATTTGAGGTCCTTCTTCTTTTCCTAACATTTCAAACAAATAGATCAATAGTGCCTTCCCAAATGAAAAAAAGCCTCGAGTTCTTTCACCTTATTAAGTATTTTTAAGATTTCCTTCACCTGTCTCATATCATAGCAACACTAGCGAGTATTTCCATTTCTTTTTGATTTTTTTTTTTTTGCAGCAATGCCACAATTAGTTTCTCTGTTTCCCTGTGACAACTACCCTCCTCTACTCTGTGTCTTGTCATCAAACAGCCCATAGCTCTTCCAATATACATTTTTTTAGTTCTAGTCACTCTCTGTATCCACTACAGGCCATTTTTTCAAAAGGTGAGGTAACAAAACCTTGACGTGCTTCCCTTTGTTTCAGAAAAACATGTCCTGTGTCACGCATACCCCAGAGGTCTCTCTAAAGCTGCCTGCCAGATGTCATCACGATCACGGCAACTGAACTCCGTATCCATCATCACATTGAGTGGACGAGAACAATGGTCCCACAGCTGCAGAATCAAAACACACCCCCAGTGTTGTTATTGTCCAAAAATAGTAAAATGGAAAAAAAAAGACTGTGCATCCCATAATTTACCAGGGGAAAAGGGAAGTCTGGGAGAGAGCTGGCAGTGTAATTGCACAGGCGGCCTCATATAGTTCTTAATCAACTTTTTAGGAATTTAAATAATGTTCGAGAATGATCACTGTTTCATAATGCTTACATCTCTGGGCCCATACTTTTCAGTGTCCCGTCCCCTTTCTAACCACATCCACTCCTTTCTACTCCCTTTTCCTGCCCCCTGGTCTCTAACCTCCATGTCTAATCTAGCATCGGAACCTGTGATTTCATTTAACTGGTGCCACTCAACAAATGTTTCCCAAACATCTCCTGTCTCATATTCTCCCCCAAGTAGAAACTCCCAAGAAAACTGAACGAAAAGGGAATTAAAAACGCTTTAAAACTGAAATCTTTAAGATATTCCATATAACAGCATGGAGTAATAAGTATGATATTGGTTTTGCTCATTTAAGAAAAATGGCAAGGAACTGTGTTTTTTAATTTAATAGAATATAAGTTAATAAAATCAGTCTTTATATTTTACTATTTTAATAGCTCCAAAAACTGAGCTGTAAGAAAGTAAGGCACTGACTTTCATTTTCTTTTTTTTTTTTTAAGATTTTGTTTATTTATTAGTTAGAGAGAGAGAGCAAGCACAGGCAGACAGAGAGGCAGAGGGAGAAGCAGGCTCCCTGCCGAGCAAGGAGCCTGATGCAGGACTCGATCCCAGGACGCTGGGATCATGACCTAAGCCGAAGGCAGCCGCTTAACCAACTGAGCCAACCAGGCATCCCTGACTTTCATTTTCTAAGATTTCTACTTGGAAGTTGTAGTTTGGTTCTTCTGCATTGGATAAATTTCATTTTTCATCATATTCATTGCCTGATTTTATTTAGACTTCTCTGTATTTAAAATATGGCCTACCAATGGATTGAACTTATTTTTCACGTCTGGTTTACATTTTTTCCATTGTATTAGTTCATAATCATTTTTGGTAGGATTCCTAGCAACACAATTACAGAGACTATTTTAAGTGTATTTCTACCAGCAGCATTATGGGACTCCTGCTAAATAGCATTGTTTCTTAAGTGCTTTGGACATGGGCTGTTTGTAAATAGCCCCAGAGACTAAAACCACCTATTCATGTTTTTAGCATCAAATGAAGGAAATCATGAAGAGGAGTTTTCCTTTTCGACCAATTCAAGCTTTCCTGACAGATTTTCCTGGGACAGTGATGATGTCCATGCTACAAAGACTATTCTAAGTGACTAAGTATGGATGCTGGAGATTTAGTAAGTACATCAGCTAATCTGCTGTGAAGAGATAGCCTGAATCCTCCACTGAAAAGGAACTGTGTATCTATGTGGACCCAATGGGCTAAAGGAATCTCTCCTGCTAATATCTAAATTTCTTCAAAATTGTAGAGAGCTGGTGGAACAATTTGCTTCTTTCTTTCTCTTCCCCACTCCACCCCCATGCTTGAATTCTTGCCACGGGGGAGGGGTTTTCTCAGAATCAGAATGTGGGCTTAGTTCCATTCCTTGTTGTTTACTCTGCTCATTGTATCTCAAAAGAGTTCCCAGAAAAGTAAGAGGCTAAGACTAAGTGAATTAAAAAAAAAAAAAAAAGGCTCTAAGGAGCTGACAGTATGCACAGCATCTGTACCCTACTTCTGAATGAAATTAAGGAAATAACAAAGGCCTGATGCTGAATCACCAGGATGGTTCCAGTATCATGAAAACCCTTGGTTCATAAATGGAGTCCAATACAATCAGGCTATTGCCACAGACAGTGGATGGCAGATAAGCGAAGTCAGATGGACCGCCTTGTACCAAATGATCTGGATGAGAGCGACAGCTTGCCAGGACAGAGGGAGATAGAACTATGATTCATATCCTCTTCTTCAGGGCACAGTGTTGGAGAATCCTCGAGAAGCTGATGTGTGAAGACTAGTAGCTACATGTCTTCACTGATAGTGTTGAGGCACACAGATTGTTTAAAAACAAAAACAAAAACAAAAAACAAATCCTGTACCAAATTGAACCTGTCTTTGGAAAGAGAAAAACAACTGAGATTTTATAAACTTCTTCTTTTTTTTTTAATTTGAGAAGGAAATCTTTCAGTTAAATATTCCTCTGATACAGATCAAACTAAGTTTACTGCAATCTCAAGGAAATGGGGAGGAGCTGACTTTACTTCCTGCAAAGACTAAACCAAGCTGAGAGCCCTACAGGTAAATGACTAAATTTAGGAATGATGAGGGAGTAACTTTGCGTTAGCAACAACAACAAAATCAAGAGTCTCCACTTTGGGGAAATATAAGAAAGAACTGATTTTATGATATACTTTGGAGATGTTTGTTGGAAAATTTGAGGTGGCTTTATCTAAAGCCATCCAGTGAAAACGTAACCAATGAAAATGGTTCTGTGAACATGAGACTTTTAACTTGTTTTGAAATTCTGTTGAAATAAAGGAAAAGTGAAAGTTTAGTAAGTGCACTCTGAAGGATAAATGGTCTTCCTCGGGAAGGCCACACACGCAAAAATTAGGTAACAAAATTGTCAGAGCATCATTAGGACTACTTGGGGTCCTTTGTCCTCTGCCTATCCAGTCCGTTGTCCTGTGAGCAGGGCGGGTTACTTGGCTCTCTCACTCTCCCTGCACGGACCACAAAGCCATCCAACTCCCTTTGCCCTAGTAGTCCTGGCTGACCATGTCTCCTGCAAACCTTGATTTTCTTTCTTAGCAGCTGTTCCCTTATTCTAATCTCCTTCCGTGATACCTTTTAAAATAATTGTGAGGTAGCATTTATCATATTATATTATAGTTATTTCCTTTTTGAAAGTGTTGTTATATTCAAACATATCATATGTATATGAAAAATCATATAATTTATAGGTATAAAGAATAAGTAATTGAAAAAAAGCCAAGTTCCCATCATACAGGTTAAACCTCCTCGATCTCATCTCTCACTCCCTTCAATCCACCCAGAGAACCATCAGTCTGCATTTTAAAAGTAATCACTCCCTTACCTTTCTTCATAGTTTCATCACTACTGTCTATATCCCTAAATAATCTATTCTTCATACTTTATGTATTCTTTGGTGACTGTTTCTTTCACTCATGGTGCATTTCTGAGATTTCTCCCTGTTGATTCACATAACTGGAGTTAACTCGGTTTCACTACTATGTGTCTCCCATGGTATGAATCTAACATAACTTACTTAGGCTATCAGGGACAGGTGTTTGGTTTATTTCCAGGTTTTTAGTCAGCAATTAATGTTGCCATGAACATTCTTGTATATGCCTCCTGGCGTATATGTGGAAGAGTTCTTCTGCCGAATATGCCTAGGAATTGAAGTGCCGGGTCAGAAATTTCAAAAATTTCTAGGCAGTGCCAAACTTCTCTAAAAATAATTTTATCAGTTTACAGCCTCACCAGCAATGGGTGAACATCTCTGTTGTTTCATATCTGTGTAAACACCTGATACTATCTGCTTTTTTAATTTTGACAACTTAGTGGGCAGGAAATAGTTTTAATTTGCATTTCTATGACTAATGGTGTAAGGAATCTTTACATTTTTTTTTCTTCTTATCTCTTCATCCCCTTTTCCTATTTTGCCATTCCCCCACCACATCCCCTTTCTGGCAGCCCTCAGTTTGTTCTCTGTAATTATGGGTCTGTTTCTGTTTGGTTTGTTCGCGCGTTTGTCTTATTTTTTAGGTTCCATGTATAAGTGAAGTCATATAGTCTTTGTCTCTCTCTGTCTGACTTATTTCACTTAGTGTAAAACTCTATAGGTCTTTTATCTATCATATTTCTATAAACCAGAATGGAGAGCCCAGGGAACAGCTCCACACATATGTGGAAACCTTAATTATGGTAGAATGGGCATTGTAAATCAGTGACGCAAAGACAGACTGGAGCAATTAATTCTCCCTTGCAGAAAAACAAACAAATGAACAAATTAGAAATGGACCCTATCTTACAATCATGCACAAAATCTGTTTCAAATAGACTGAAGATGTAAATATAAGGAAAAACTATAAAACTTTTAGAGGATAATGTAGAGTACCTTTATTATTACAGTCTTAAATGATTTCTTTAACTAGAAACCAGAAGCATAAACATTATCAGAAAAACATTGATAGGGACGCCTGGGTGGCTCAGTTGGTTAAGCAGCTGCCTTCGGCTCAGGTCATGATCCCAGCGTCCTGGGATCGAGTCCCACATCGGGCTCCTTGCTTGGCAGGGAGCCTGCTTCTCCCTCTGCCTCTGCCTGCCACTCTGTCTGTCTGTGCTCGCTCGCTCTCTAACAAATAAATAAATAAAATCTTAAAAAAAAAAAAAATTGATAAACTCAACTACATTAAAATCAAGTACATCCTTGACTCATTGATCTACATTAGCCACTCCATCATAAATCCATTTTCTAAATATGTGTGAGCTCTCCTCAGGTCTATTTTTCTACTCGCCTCTCCCTTATCTGACTGATATCATACTGCCTTAATTATAATAGCTTCAAAGAGGTGTTTTTTTTTTTAAAGGTTTATTTATTTGAAAGAGAGACAGAGAGAGAGACTGGGGGCGGAAAGGGACAGGAGGAGAGTGAGAGAGAATCTCAAGCAGACTCCACACTGAGTACAAGGGACCAATCTTTCTAATCTGGGTGTTTGTTAATATCTTTTTCTTATCACTCTGCATTGTCTGGGACAACCAGCAGAGAATGTTGAGGAAGAATAGTAGTAAAAGGTATCCTTACTTTATTCTTGATGTTAAAGGGAATGATTTCAATATGTCACCATTATTTAGGATGTCGGCTATAGGTTTTCTGGAGACCCTTTATTTGGTTAAGAAAGTTTCCTCCCCATTCCTGGCTTACTAAGAGTTTTTCCCTTTCTTTTCCTTTTTTTTTTTTGTAATCATGACTGAACATTGGATTTTATTAGACATATTTTTTTGTATAGGATGAGATGATCATCTATTAAAGTGTGAATTACATCGATTAATTTTCTAATGTTAAACTAACTTTGCATTCCTTGAATGAAACTGACTTATCAATAATGCTTTAAATACAGTTGGTTCTTGAACAACAAGGATTTGAACTGTGTGGGTCCACTTTATGCATGAATTTTTCCAATAAATACAAAAAATAAATAAATTTTTCCTCTTCCTTGTGATTGTCTTTAAAAACACTTTCTTTTAAAAAAAATTTTGTTTATTGACAGAGAGTGTATATGAGCAGGGGAAGGGGCAGAGGAATAGGAGAGAGAATGAATCGACTTCCCACTGAGTGTGGAGCCTGACCCCGGGGCTTGATCCCACAACCGTGAGATCATGACCTGAGCTGAAATCAAGAGTCAGATACTAAATAGACTGAGCCTCCCAGGCAGCCCAATAACACTTTCTTGTCTCTAGCCTTTTTAATTGTAAGAATACAGTATGTAATACATACAACATATAAAATATATGTCAGTTGTTTATGGTATCAATAAAGCTACAGGTCAACAGTAGGTTATTAGTAGTTTTTAGGGAGTCAAGAATTATATGCAGATTTTTCTAAAAGATTTATTTATTTATTTATTTATTTGACACACACAGATCACAAGTAGGCAGAGGGACAGGCAGAGCGGGGAAGGGGGAAGCAGCCTCCCCGCTGAGCAGAGAGCCTGATGTGGGGCTCGATCCCAAGACCCTGAGGTCATGACCTGAGCCGAAGGCAGAGGCTTTAACCCACTGAGCCATCCAGGTGCCCCTATATGCAGATTTTTGATTGCACAAGGGTTTGGTGCCTCTAACCCCCAAGCTGTTCAATGGTCAACTGTTTGCCTATGTATATGCAGTTTACCCCTGCTATCTGAGAGTCAAAGATTCCTATGAAACCTTTGCAAGTCAAAATGGTCTAAAGCAAAGAAGCAATTACCAGAAATTCATATGGAAAAAAGTTTGAGCATTCCCAGATCCCCCAAAATAGCCTCCTCAGGCTTTTTTGCTAATGGGTGTATAAAATACATCAAAATAAAGCACAGATGCCCACAGACCTAGTTCAAAGCTATGACAACTTGATGCTGAGATGATGAGTGCAGTTCAGGACATTGGCAGGTCACTCTTGCTGCTCCAGTTCGAGCTCTCTATAATGGCTCACTGCAAAACAAAGGCTGAGTGCTACTTTCATTTTTCACCTTCTTAAGAAAAAGAAAAAAGTCCTATTTGGGTTTATTTCATTTTGGGAAAACAGGTACTAATGTAGGTCTTTCACAAAAGTGAAGCAGTCTAACATAAACTTTTGACAAGCACCAGAGCGGAGGGTAGGAGTGTTTCCCATACACACAGAGAGAGACACGTTGCTGTATTTAAATTGTTTGAGGTTATACATGTGAACTCATGAGTGACATTGATCTAAAATACATATCTTCTATACTGTTTGTGATTTTGCATAAAGGATATGCTAATCTCACACACTGGGAGATGTTCCCTATTTCTCATGCTCTACAAATGTTTTCGTTAGATGTTGCCATGTGCTTGAGTAGTGGGTAGAACTTGCCAGTGGAACTATTTGAAACTGAAATTTTTCTTTATGGGAAATTTTATGGAAGACTTGTAAATAGCTTTTTCCATTTAATAATTATGAGATTATTCAGATCTTTCTTTGTCAGGTTGTAAGCATTATGTTGACTTTATGAAAAGATTTTGGAGGTGTTCCATCTTTTTCCCATGTTCCAAAACACTTTTCCTGTCTTTGGGGATAGCTGTTTCCTAAATGTCTGGACCTAATAACATTTTGTGCATTAGAAGGGTGTGAGGTAAGGTATCACTTTTTGACAATTTTCTCTGTTTTGTATAACTGGTCTTTTAGATCTTCTTTTTTTTATGGGGTCCAGTTTTAGTAGTTCCTCTTTTCCTTGTTTACCCACTTAATTCAGCTTTAAAAATGTATTTTTGTAAAATTATTTATTCTTTTGTGTTTGTAGTTCTATTCTCTCTCTCTTCTTTTTTTTGAAGGTTTATTTATTTTAGTGGGGGTGGGGGCAGAGAGAGTCTTCAGCAGACTCCATACTGAGTGTGGAGATTGATGCAGGGCTCAGTGCTGGGCTCTATCTCATGACCCTGGGATCAGGACTTGAGCTGAAACCAAGAGTCAGACACAACCAACCGAGCCACCCAAGTACCCCTATATTGCCGCTTTTACTTCTTATGTATTTTTAATCTAATTATTGAACATGTTAAGTACTAGTTTGTCCTATTTTTGGAAATAACCAGAGCTTTAACTTGTTAATTTTCCCATTTTCAAGTATTTTTAAAATTTCTCATTTATTATTAATAATTTATTTCTGCTTGCTTCCAAGTTTCCTTTATTTTTAAAAATTTCTTGAATTGGCTATATGATTCATTTGTTCATTTTAACTTATTGTTGCTTATCCACATAACTTTCAAGGCAATTTTTCCCTAAACACTTTAGAATTATCCTACAGCTTCATGTGCATATAGTTTTATTAACAATATTTTATAGAGATTCTTAAATGTGGGGTTTGATTTCTTCTTTTGTCTGAATTTTATATTAATTTTCAGACTATGCAGATTATTATATTAGTATTTTTGTGTGTGTTTTGTGATTAATTTCTTGTTTTATTACAATCTGACCAAATAGTGTTCCCTGTGCTCTTTCTACCTTTGGAAATTTATCCTGATTTTCTTTGTAGTAAAATTGATGGTGAACTTTTGCCATTATTTCACGGACTTAGGTTTTTCAGGTTTTTCATATCGTTATGGGTTTTTTGACGAGTTGACTAGCTTTGTGCTACAGGAGCCTACTGCTACTGTGTCTCCGTCTATTTCTCCGTGCAGTTCTGATAGTATTAAACTTCTGATTTGTGCAATCTGTGTTAATTGGTGTGTACAAATCTTTATTGTGTATCATAATGTTTATCACTATAAAATTCGCTCCATTGCCTTATTTAATTCATTTGACTTATAAATATGACAATCCTTTCTTTTTTAGTTTTTGTCTTTTGTATTTGTTTGGGTTGCCTTTAGTCTTTTATTATCAGACTTTTCTGAATGACTTTGTTATTTTCTTCTTAAAGCAGTGGATTTGCCTAATATATATATCAGATATTTGAGAAGAAATAAACCACAAGTGTGTTTTAGCTACTAAAAGAAAGGCCAGAATTTTTGAAAAAATTTCTTAGTCAGGATTTCTTCCATGTAAGGAATAAAGTAAAATGGACCAGAGCCACCAAAAACATATTTTCTATACCCAAGAGGGACAGGGAAACAAAAGGTTACACTTTTTTCCCACAAAGGAAACTTTCTTTATGATTGTGTGTTTATTTCTTTTTGAGCAAAATTAATCATTCTAATTCCTTTTAATTGCTGCAAAGTAGCAAATGAATTGTCAGACTAATTTTTACTGGTGGGACTATGCCAAGCATTTTGAGTTAAATTAGGCTTCTTATAGTCTCTTCTTAAAAATATTTTTGAAGATAACAAACCAAATTCCTTTTTTTTTAAGAGTTTATTTATTTGACAGACAGAGATCACAAGTAGGCAGAGAGACAGGCAGAGAGAGAGGAGGAAGCAGACTCCCTTGCTGAGCAGAGAGCCCAATGTGGGGCTCGATCCCAGGACCCTGGGATCATGACCTGAGCTGAAGGCAGAGGCTTTAACCCACTGAGCCATCGAGGTGCCCCAACAAACCAAATTCTTATGGTTGAAATTGTATTGAAATTATATTATTTGATTGCCATTCTCTACCTGTTTCTGTTCTTCAGCCAATATTTGTCTCTTAAAAAATCATCATAGCTATCATCACAATTATATTCTAGTAGGGCCCATTCATTTATTCACTTAAAAATATTTATTGAGCTGTGTACTATAAGGTGCTATAAATTCATTATCTTATTTAATCCCTGCAAATTTGTGAGAGGTGTTGTCCAACCACCTTGACAAGGCAGACTACCGAGGCTCAGAGATCTGAGAATGTTACACATCCTAAGTTCATACAGTTCATAAATGACAGAGCCATGATTTGAATGCAGGTCTGTCCAATTCCAGATCCTTTCCTTTTCCAATACATAATTTGTCCTCCTTATACACACAAAGTACATAGAAATATTGGTACAAAAGATCAGTATTTCAGACTATAACTTGAGATTTTATAATCTTCTGTTATGGCATTTTCACTATTCCATACTTAAAAACAAAAAAAGGTCTATATGAATATAATTATACTGGATGGTACTTAGACCATGAATATCCACTTTTCTGATTATCCTAATGTGTCTCTTTGGATCTAAATAGACTATTGGCTATCTCTAATACTTGGTCCAAATTACCTTTTCCACTAACACAAAATAGTGAAATAACACATATTTCTGCCCTTGTGGAAAGACACCAAGCAATCAACCACATTAATATGGATGTGTATGGACTGTAAAAGAATGGGACTATGGCTCAAAAATAATGCTGGAAGATAGGTTTTTGTGTTTTTTTAAAGATTTTATTTATTTATTTGACAGAGAGATCACAAGTAGGCAGAGAGGCAGACGGGGCGGGGGGGTGGGTGGGTGGGAGAAGCAGGCTCCCTGCTGAGCAGAGATCCAGATGCGGGGCTCCATCCCAGAACCCTGGGACCATTACCTGAGCCAAAGGCAGAGGCTTTAACCCACTGAGCCACCCAGGCGCCCCCGGAATATAGTTTAAATATATAAAATCAAATTTGCAAAAACTGTTGAAAAACAACAAAAACATTGAGAACGTTGTCCAGTTGCCCAGCAGAATACTCAGCACACAAAACTGACTCAGGACTTAGGAAACAGAATCACAAACCAAATACCCAGACATAAAATCTCCTTTGAAGATTACTTGATAACAAATCCTATATTAAATCTCTACTGACTTCCCCATTTGCCCTGACAACCAAGAAGTTCAAAGTCAAATGTGAATTCATATCATGGTAATTGATTTTACTCTTGTTGTAAGCATGTTTTATGTCTACTTTTGCCTTGAAACAGATTTTCTACTTGCGTTTTCCCCTGTCTTTAGATACAAGGCATGACAACTCTCCTATGAAAATGAGCTACGGGGGCACCTGGGTGGCTCAGTGGGTTAAAGCCTCTGCCTTTGGCTCAGGTCATGATCCCAAGGTCCTGGGATCAAGCCCCACATTGGGCTCTCTGCTCAGCAGGGAGCCTGCCTCTCTCTCTCTGCCTGCCTCTCTGCCTACTTGTGATCTCTATCAAATAAATAAATAAAATCTTAAAAAAAAAAGAAAATGAGCTACAAATACATAAGGTGATTTAATACGTATTATAATAAATTTATCAGGTGGTATTAATTTCCCCATTTAACAGATAAGCCACTGATCAGTTTCTGATACTAGGAAATTTGATATACTTTCTGTCTTAGTCTGCTCAGGCTGCTATGACAAAATACCATAAGATGCATAGCTTATAAACAGGAAACATTTATTTCTCACAGTTCTGGAGGCTGGAAGTCCAAGATCACGGCACAGGCAGATGTAGTGTCTGGGGAGCGCCCTCTTACACATGGACCAATGTCTTCTCACTGTGGCCTCCATGGCAAAAAGGGTCTGGGGGCTTTCTCAAGCCTCTTTTATGAAGACACAAACATCATCCATGAGAGCTCTGCCCTCATAACTTATTCACCTCACAAAGCCCTCATCTCCTAATACCATCACCTTGGGGGTTAGGATTTCAGCATATGGACTTTGGGAGTACACAAACATTCCTACCATAACACTTTCAGCAAAGATACTGCCTTGTGAAATCAAGAGGGACAGGCACCAAAGGGAGTCATCAGGTTGTTAGGAGAAACAGCCTTCAGTTTTTTCAATTCTATACATAGGACAGGGAGAGATAAGAAATACATCAAAGTATTTTGTGGATTCCACAATCTCCATCACATGGGTACTACCCTTAAAAGCATTCTAAACATTGAGAAAGAGAGAGCAAGAACAAGATTGAGGAAGAGAGAGAGGGAAAGAGTAGAGAAGATTCTGGTATCTTTTTTTATGAAGGCACCAATCACATCATGAGGGCCTCAACCTCTTGAACTTATCTAAACCTAATTACTTCCCAAAGGCCCCATCTTCAAATACCATCAGAATGGGAATAGGTTTCAAAATATGAACTGGCAGTCAGAGGAACAGGATACACTTCAGTCCACAGCAACTGGTTGATAAGCATTAGCACTCACTCCCTTCCCCTGCCCGGTGCCATTCCCAAACCCTGACTAACAATCCTCCCTGTTAAGGTCACATATTTGAGATCCATATTTGCTTTGTATTTTATCATTAAATATAAATATCTTGCCTCTTTGTAATTTTTATCTTTCTATCATCCATTATCTTTTTTCTTTTTCTGTAAACAATGACCTGGTTTTCCCTTGGAAAACCCACCTCTCCATTTGCAGGGAATATGATGTACCTTGCCCTGACTCCATTCCAGCTCCAGAGGAAGACACTCACCCAGGTGTAATCGAGTCAGTGTATCTCATCCCTTTCCTCATTATGATTACATTAGAATTATGTATGGACTGATTTCAGGTCAATGAATTCATGTCCATCAGAAAAAAGGAAGAATATCTCTTTTGGGGTTAGTGTGTCTGAGAGAATACGGCCTACATCTGGGCTTTCAGAAACAATTCAGTCCCTTTGATGGAAGGCAGTGGGTAAGAATGAAGGAAAAGGACTTAAGAGCCAAATGAGAGAAATAACTCTCACTGACATCATTCAAACCCCTGGATCCAGTAGTGTCTAAAGTTTACAATTGGACTTCTCACTTAGAAAAGCCAATTATTTTAGTGTGAGTTCACCTAGAACTAGTCTTCTGAGATAGGGATTATAGTGTAAATGATTTACTTAGGGATGGATCCCAGAAAATACTAGTAGGGAAGTAGGGAAGTGAGGTAGGGAAGAGAAAAAAAAGTCAATAAAGTGTGTATTACCAAGCAAGCTGCCATTTTGGGCAGCTGGAACTCATCTTATCGGAGCACTCAGGGGACTGAGAGAGAATACAGGCTTCCCTTAACTGCCTGAGAAGCAGAGGGGCTGGTATGTTTATTCACCAACTTCCGCCACCAGTTGATGAATGCTCCTAATTGTTAATTCTAAGGCACTTCTAGCCTATTCTATAAAAGGCCAAAAAAGCCTGCGGGCAGAGTCACAGGTGGTAGAAATCAGCAGTCAAGCCAGTGAGAATCGGTGGGGGAAGAGCAGAGGGGAGGTCCACAGGGAGCTGAACAATCAATTCCTTATTTTCCTTAAGTCTGCTTGAATTGGGTTTCTGTCACTGAAACTGAAGACCTCTGATTAAAACCATACACCAGCTCAATAGGAGTTCCCCAATGTCAAGTATTCTGTCTCTGGTTATTTCCTTAATTCCATTCTTTACATATAAAGTACACAGCAAAAATTCCATGGTTGATTTTTAAAAGCATATTTTAATTATTAATTCCAGCAATTTTTTTCAAGAAGCAAGAAAAAGTCACATAACCAGAGTTATAGTTAACCAGAAATATAAACTATTCTCCCCTTGGGACCTCACAATTTATGGAAAAGAGCAAACTATTCACTCAAAAAGCTGATGACAAGATATGTTCATAAAAGCTTCTATACAAATTCGTCTTGGGGTCAGTACACAACCCATTCAGCCTGCTACTACATCTACCACTAAACCCTTCAGTACAACAAGTTATCTGCAAAAGGGCTAATTTTATCCATTATTTAAAAGTTAAGAAAAAATCAGGGTAACTTCTTTTTTTCATTTTTTCATTGTGGTAAAATACATACAATATTAACCATCTTAACCATTTTTTTAAAGATTAAATTTACTTATTTGAGAGGAGGAGAGAGAGAGCGAGAGAGATCAGAGCAGGGGAGAGGGCAGAGGGAAAAGCATACTTCTCGCTGAGTGGGGAGCCCAATGAGGGGTTTGACCCCAGGACCCTGGGATCATGACCTGAGCTGAAGGCAGATGCTTAGCTGACTGAGCCACCCAAGAGCCCCCATCTTAACCACTTTTATTTTATTATTATTATTTTTTATTTTTTTAAAGATTTTATTTATTTATTTGACAGACAAAGATCACAAGTAGGCAGAGAGGCAGGCAGAGAGGAGGAAGCAGGCTCCCTGCTGAACAGGGAGCCCGATGCAGGGCTCGATCTCAGGACCCTGCGATCATGACCTGAGCCAAAGGCAGAGGCTTTAACCCACTGAGCCACCCAGGCACCCCCTTAACCATTTTTAAATGGACAATTTAGTGGCATTAACCACATTCATATTGTTGTGCAACATCACTGCTATCCATCTCCAGAACTCCTGTAATCTTGCAGAAGTGAAACTCTATACTCATTAAATAATAACTTACCATTCCTCCCTCCTTCCATAATTCTACTTTCTGTTTCTGATTTTGACTCCTTGAAGTACCTCCTGTAAGTGGATTTACACAATATTTGTCTTTCTCTGATTAGCTTATTTCATTTAGCAAAATGTCCTTAAGATTCATCCACATTGGGACGCCTGGGTGGCTCAGTTGGTTAAGCAGCTGCCTTCGGCTCAGGTCATGATCCCAGCGTCTTGGGATCAAGTCCCACATCGGGCTCCTTGCTCAGCAGGGAGCCTACTTCTGCCTCTGCCTGCCACTCTGTCTGCCTGTGCTCGCGAGCGCTCTCTCTAACAAATAAATAAATAAAATCTTTAAAAAAAAAAAAAAAGATTCATCCACATTGTAGCATGTGCACGAATTCCCTTCCTTTTTAATGCTGAAAAATGTTCCGTTGCATGTATCTTTCTTTCGATTATCATTTGGACAAAATATCTCTTCATATTATTCCAATTTTAACCTATTTGTTTCCTTGGTTTTAAAGTGAATTTCACATAGACAAGATATAATTGAATCATGGCTATTTATTTATTTTAATCCATTCTGAAAATTTCTTTTAATTGAAGAGTTTAATTCATTTACATTTAAACTAATTACTAGGAAGATACTTATTTCTGTCATTTTACTATTTGCTTTCTATATGCCTTATAGCATTTTCTCTACATTTCCTTCACCACTATCTTCTTTTATGATTAGTTGATTGTTTTATAGAGAAATATTTTAATTTCCTTCTCATTTTCTTCTGTGTATGTTTTAAAGCTATTTTCTTTGTGGTTACAATGGGGATTACATTTAACATTCTAATGTTCTAAGTCTAATCTGAATTTATTTTAGCCTAAATTCAGTAACGTTCAAAAACTCTGCTTCATCTTTTAAAAAGATTTATTTATTTTAGAATGAGAGAGTGTGCATGTGTGCATGAGCAGAGGAGGGGCAGAGAAAAAGAGAGAGAATCTTGGGCAGATTCCCTGCTGAACATTGAGTCTTATGCAGGACTCAGTCTCATGACAGACTATGATCTGAGCCGTGACCAAGAGTTGGACATTTAACCCGCTGAGCCACCCAGGTGCCCCAGAACTCTGTTTCTTCATAGCTCCGTCCCCTACCCTTCAATTGTTGATATCACAAAATTACATCTTTATATACTGTATGTCCAAAAACAAGCTAACAAGCTATTTTTTTACTGCATTAATCTTTTAAATTATGTAAAAAACAAAATGTAAAGTTATAAACAAAAGTTACAATACTGCTAGCTTTTATAACTGTCCATTTTTAACTTTTACAGCAACCTTTATTTCTTTATGCAGCTACAAGTTATAGTCTAACGTGTTGTGTTTTTTTGGTTTTTTGGTTTTTTTCACCCTACAGGACTCCCTTGAGGATTTTTTAGGTCAGGTCTAGTGGTAACAAACTTCCTCAGCTTTTTGCTTTTCTGGGAATGTTTTAATTTCTCCTTCACTCTTGAAGGACAGTTTTGATATGATTCTTGGTGCAAAATTATTGTTGTTTTTTTAAACTTTTAACACTTTAAGTATATCAGCCCATTGCCTTCTGGCTGCCAAATGATGAGAAATACGATAATTATCTTTTTAAGAGTCCCTTTGTGGGACACGTGGGTGGCTCAAACAGTTAAGCGACTGCCTTTGGCTTGGGTCATTGTCCTAAGGTTCTGGGATCCAGTCCTATATCAGGCTCCTTGCTGTGGGGAGCCTGCTTCTCCCTCTGCCTGTCACTCCCCTTGCTAGTGCTCACTCTCTCTCTCTGATTAAGGTGGGTGAGAGGGATGGGGTGGTTGGGTATGGACATTGGGGAGGGTGTGTGCTATGGTGAGTGCTGTGAATTGTGTAAGACTGATGAATCACAGACTTGTACCCCTGAAACAAATAATTCATTATATCTTAATTTTTTAAAAAAGAATCCCTTGTATATGAAGAGTCATTTCTTTCTTGCCAGTTTAAGGATTCTCTTTTTGTTTTGACTTTTGACAGTTTGATTATAACATGTTTCAGTGTGGGTCTCTTTTAGTTCATCTTACCTGGAGTTTCTTAAGAGTCTTAGACATTTATATTCATGTATTTCATCAAACTTAGGAAGTTTTCAGCCGTTATATTTTCAAATATTCTCCCTGCCTTTTTGACTTTCTCTTCTCTTCCCAGGACTCCAAAGATGCACATAATGGTTCACCTGAAGTTGTCCCACAGGTCCCTCAGGCTCTTTCACTTTTCTTCAATCATTTGTCTTTTTATTCCTCAGATTTGATAATTTCTGTTGGACTATCTTCAAGTTCACTGGTTCTTCCTTCAGCTTGCTCAAATATGCCTATGAATTCTTCTAGGGAAGTTTTCATTTCAGTTATTTCATTTCATTTCAACTCAGTGAATTTCCAGAATTTCATTTTTGGATTCTTCTTAGATTTTCTATCTTTTTATTTTACTTATTTACTTTATTTTCTGTTTTAGTTCATACATTCTTTTCCTTTACTTTTTGCATGTCTTCCTTAGTTGAGCCTCTCTTAGACAGCTTTTAGCAAGCAAATTTATCTAGTATCTAGTAAATCTGCCAACAAGCTTTTCTCAGAGAAAGTTTCTGTTGATTTTTTTTTCCTTTGAAGGGGATATACTTTCTTGATCCTTTGTATGCCTTATAATTTTCTTTTTTTTTGAAAAATGAACACTTGAATCTAGTAGACTGGTAACTCTGGAAATCCGATTCCTCTCCTTTTCCAGGGGAGTAATTGTTTTGTTTAGATTACTGTAGGGTGTTTCTGCACCACAGATCAGTCTAAGGTGTAAATTTAAGGTCTTTTCATTTTTTTTTTCTGAACCTGTGCCTTTCTCTGGGCATAAGTGGTAACTTTCTAATTTCTTCCATATATGCAGTTTCTCTTGAGTATTTTTCCTATCTGGCTCCCAAAGGAGAAAAAGAGAAAAATGAAAGGATAGGGGAGGAAGGTTCTGGTCTTTTAAATCCCCTGGAAGTCATTTTGGCCTGAGGGGGCGGGATTTGCATCCACGTGAAGAGGTGCAACAGCAATGGCCAACTGCTTCTGGGACTATACCACTAAGGTCAGAAGGAGCAGCCAATAATCAGATTTCCTGTATTTGGTGGACAAGGTCTTAATTTCTATCCAGGCTCCTGAAAACTCTATGCAGGCTGCTCCAGGAGCACATGTATAGCTGCCTGCCCCTGGGTTGGGGGCTGAGGGTTTAGGGCTAGGTAACTGCTACCAAGCTAAGCCTTCAGTAGACTGCGGAATTCCAAAATAGTTACATTAGACATATTCTGCCAGTGTTATTGTCTGGGTGGGGACATGGAATCCGGATGCTTCCTACTCTGCCATCTTCCTAGAATCCTATCCCCAGAGGATTATTTTAATGCAGGATAGATGGGTATAATCAGAACAAATCGCAAGGAATACAGTATATAAAATTTGAACACAAGATTATATTATTTCAAGCATTTGTTTCCAAGCACATAAAGATTCCCAATCAGCAGTCTTCTCCAATAACTCAGAAGTGGTTAGGGGTCTGTCCAATGGAGACACATTTGACTAGTTCTATTTAGTAAGTTTCTTGCTTTTTTTTTTTAATTGCTGCAGTCAGTAGTTAATTGCATTGTATAACTTTGAACATGAGGGTAATACAACAGGGTCTATAGCAGTGGAGGTTTTAGTAAAATAAACATTTAATATGGTAGTTGCCCTTTAATACTCTGGGGTTTATCAAGCAAACCTGACATGTGTACTGTCCCCATATTCAGCAGGAAGCTCCAGCCTTGGGAAAGGCATGCATTACTCGATGTCATAAAGGACTGCTTTTTCCAGAAAAACAGTTGAAGATTATACAATGGAGCTCCCTTCTCTGTGAGAAATGAGATAAAGTGTAGGAGGCTAATAGATAAATCTGTACAATCAGAGACTAGCCTAAGGGCTGATTTTGGCTACCTGCTCAACAGCCAATTGCAGAGACACTATCAACATGGCCTTCTTTTCTGAGGGCTCCTGGAATGTGTTTTCACACCTGATCACTCTACCTTTCAAACAACTGGCCCATATTAGACAGCCTCCAGCAGACCATGAATTCATCGTGTGGTTTCTAATGATCTGAAACCAAGAATACTGAATCTTGTTGTACAAAAACAAACACAAGGGGTTCTCAAGTTATTATCCATCTAGATTCCCAGCACTTAAAAAACAGTGAGTTATTGCAATTGCTTTTCTTATAAGTGTGATGTGATGTACTTGCAAGTTAGATTACAGACAGCCCTAGAAGGCTTATTAACGAACGTGCCCCTAACCTAACTGTAGAATTCAAACCAGTCACCTAACACTTGAAAAAATATGACAAGAAGGCCTCTGAGATCCATCTTCTATGACTAGCTGCAGGAACCTAAAAGGGTTGGGAACTCTGGGGAGAGTGAAAACTACAATCAAATTCTTTTTTTTTTTTAAGATTTTATTTATTTATTTAAGAGAGAGTGTGAGAAAGAACTTGAAAGCCAGGTGAGGGGCAGATGGAGAAGCAGACTACCTGTTGAGCAGAGAGCCCGATGTGGGGCTCCATCCCAGAACTCCAGGATCATGACCTAAGCCGAAGTCAGACGCTTAACTGACTGATCCACCCAGGTGCCCCAAGGGTCAAATTCTTGGGTGGTCATAAGAGTTAAATAGGGGCTCCTACTTGGATAGAGAATAAAAGCTAAAGAGCCTTCAGGGCCCAGGTCTGTATGACAATTTCAGGTAATTTTTTAATGCTCAGGCCTATTCCCTAATTACCCCCTTTCTTTTATTCTATGGTCTATTCTTCTTGGGATTTAGCAGAAAGCCTTGCTGTTACTCAAAACATAGGCACTTTCAGACAAGAAGGAAGAAAAGAAGTACTTTAGGTAGAGGCTAAGTGGAAATTTTGTGCCACCTACAGTTAAAAAAAAACAGACAAAAATTGGTATAACCACACTTTAAAGGACTGGCAGTATTTACCAAAGTTGAACATATACTTTCTTATGACCTCATAATTCCACTTCTAGGTATACACCCAACAAGAACACACACATATTTCCAAAAGAATGTACTAGAATGCTCATGAAAGTTCTATTAATAATTAAAGATTAGAAACTGCCCAAATGTTCCTAAAGGGTAGAATAGATACAAAAATTGTGATATATTCATATGATGCCATACCCTACAGCAATAAGAACAAAGGACATGCAACAATATGAATCTCAGAAAGATAATGTTGAGTGAAAGCAACCACACACAAAAGGTTACATACAGCACACTACCATTTACATTAGATGCGAAACCAGTAGAACAGATAGACCTTATAGGAGTTATAGTAGTTTCCAGTGGGAGTTAGAATGATGGAAGGGGGCCCAAGGGAATATCCTGATATTTCTCAGTCTGGGTACTGGTTACATGAGTGGTTCAGTTTGGAAATATTCCTCACGCTGTATGCTTAGGACATGTGCGCTTTTCTGTATGTATATTATACCTCACTAAACACATTTGTATATGTGTGTGTCTTATTTTGGTTTGGTTTTACAGCTAATAGCCAAAGAGTATGACTTTATACTGTCAGTTGGTGTAACACCTCCAGAGAAGTGACCCTCCTCTTGCCTCTGAATGACTAGCACTTTGTCTCTTGATCTCTTAACTCTCTCTGATTTTCAGTCTCATCATTCAGGTAAAGAGTCAGTCTCCTTGACTCCTGACTCCTGAACAATTCCCACATCTCCTCCTTCCTCCCCAACTGTACCTGTATCTTCACCACCACCTCTCCCGTCATATTGATATATTGCCCCAAGAGTGATGGGGACACCTGTCAGCTCAAGTGCAGTTAAATCCACTAGGGGACCTGTGCCCTCCATGCTCCATCCTCCTTCTGAATCCACACATTTAGTGCTAACACCTGCCAGCACAGCCCCTTAGCAACTGCTTCTCTGGCTTGCACCCCCAGGGACTGGCCTACCTCTGCCTGTCATGGCTATTCCAGGCCCCTGGGGAAGAGATCAGTGCTCATTACCCTGTCTCCATCCTTGCAGCAGGCTAATAAAGCCAAATAATTACAAATTCTGTATCCAGTCACATGTTGCCCACAGCTCAGCATTCAGCATTTATAAATGTGCTGATCTATTATCAGATACTAAGCTGGTCCTTTTCTGTATAAAGAGAAATATCACAATAAATTCAATGAGCTCCCATGAGAACTGCCCAAATCAAAAAGCTTTTTGTTTCTATTTAGACCACACAATACCCGGTTTGATAAACTAGCTGGGCTAAGCAGCCGCTGAACAACTAGCTTTAGACTCATGGAAGCCTGAATTTGGCTTATGATGAATATGAAATAGGATACAACTTAATTCCTAGAGAGTTCTGAGTCCTCCCCAGCTCAAAAGGTATTGTTTTCCGGGGGTGGGGGAGAGGGGTGGGGAGGAAAACAATTTGTACCATCTATACCACTCCCTTGCTGTTTATCATGTATGTAAAGAAACAGGAATGTGTTCCAGATGGAAGCAAGGGTGCTCAGGACTTTGAAATAGTTAAAAATGAACCAGCCAAGTAAGTTTATGCAAGTAGAAGTTAGTCTAAAAATATCTCCAATGGGCATCCAGTTTTGTAAGCTCCCTTCATCCCTTTTCCAGCAGATAGAGGTCAGGTCTTGCCTGGCAACTGATTTAGTCAATGGATAATACTGAGTGGTAGGAAACACAGAGTTAGATATTAAGGGATCACGTAAATTTCTTAAATTTAGACTTCATTTTATTACCTTTATTTCAAGGTTAAATTACACTAGGAATTTCAACAAATACAATTAACTATAAATATGTCTATAATAAACTGCCTATACTTACATACCCAAAGGGGGAAAGGCTCTAGAAAGGGAAGCTTTGTTTAGGCATCAGTAACTGCTCACAAAGGTAGCTGCCAATAGGGAACTACCTTAGGATAACCAAATCAATAGTCTGCCCAAATTATAACCTAAATAATCCTTGCTTGATATTAAGTCAATGAGGGTAATTCTTTAATTTTCTATAGAAAGAGGATACAAAATGTTTTCTTTGGGGACTGGTCAGAGGACAGCATGAGAGGTCCCCGGAAGAGGAGGTTGTTGATGACATATATTGCTTCTAGTGCATTTTCCCCCCTGAAAATTAGTTGTTGGGACCCACCTGGTTCATCCCTGTTCACCCCTCACAGAAGTGCTTTTCATCTGATGGATCACAGTAGACTCAATTTGAACTTGGTCTTGAGGAACAGTTCTGATCTTGGGCACATCTATTCCAATTCCACAAAGTCCTACACGGAGTGCCATCATCTGGCCCTCCCTTTGCCTCTCTGAACTCATCTCCAACTACTTTCCCACTTGATTGCTTCCCTCAAGCCACACAAGCCTCTCTGCTTTCTAGAAAATTCTGGATCTACTCCAGCCTCTGAGTCTCAGAGCCTTTACACCTGATATTCCTTCTGTCTCCTTCCTCTGGGCTACTCCTCTTTCAGATTGAGGTGAATCACTCCATTAACATTTATTTTCTTTGTCTTTATCCAAATGCCACTTTAGTTAATGTCTTCCCCAACTACCCTATTTAAAATCACAATTCCTTCCAATGTTTACTATCCACACTTTTTGCTTTTTCTTTAAAGTGTTTAACATCAGCTAGCATACTATATAATTGTCTTGCCTATTTTTATTCATCTCCTCTTTTTAGCTACATGAAAATAGAAATCTTTGCCTCTTTTTGCTTTATTCCTGGGACCTAGTAGTGTACATGTCACAGAAAAAGCAACTCAATAATCAATTGTTGAATGAATTCACGATTTAGTTATGTAGGTCTTTGGGTTATTGCCTAGGCCTGGATCTTGTTTTGGCAACTTTGGCAATTTTTTTTCAATATCAGCACCTCTAGGACTAGTCCTGTTTTCATAAGACTTAGGTCCTAACTCTGAACCCTTACCTCGTTTCCCATTGTCTCTTTTTCCCTAATACCATCTGCCTAAATTTCTGAGCACTTCTTTTCCTGGATTTCTCCATCATTACATTATAGTGTTTTTGTTTATAAGATCATTGTTACCTGGTCTGCATTTAGCCAACAAATTATTTTTCAGTTGACTTCTATATGGACTGAAAATTATACAATATTCTAGGGACAAAAAGATAAAGAGGACACAACCCTCAGATATCTGGGCGCTCTTATTGCCTTGATACGTGGTGTTGCCTTTTAGCTTAGATCTTTAGTTCTTCCTGAACAGCTCTGTTCATCTTTAAAGATGAGGGTCTAATTTCAGGTGCAAATTTGTGTGGCCCACCCTGCTGTAACTCACAAGCCATGCCTCCTGGAGTCTGAAGTTAGAGGCCAGCCCTGTATAATGTAAACTGCAAAAAAACATAACATCACAAACCCTATATTATTGATTTTCTACTTACTGATTTTCCCCCCTCTGCTTGCTTACCTTCAGAAATACTGGCCACTTTTTTTTTTTTTTTTTAAACAGATTCAAAATACTTTACTTAGCAATGCACTCATTCCTTCCTTTTCTCCTTCAGGACATTTTTTACTTAGCAACTTAGGCAACATTGAGCTTGTTCAAACAGCCAGGGGTTTAATTCTGATACATCTGAAACTTTCCCTTTGGCTTATAAGTGGAAAAACTTGCACCTTTTTAGACCTCCCTGTTTTGTTTGTACAAGTTGCTGCCCTGATGGTTTTGATATTCATCAGGTATTTTAATTACTGAAAGTGATTATTTCTACAAAGAGCTTCACTTAGAGAAGCATCACAAGATATATTCCATGAGAACGCAGCACTTGCTCTGAAAAACAAAGTCTAATCCAATGTGAAGCCCATCAGATAACAGTCCAAACCCATTCTTTATCTGGTTGTTGCTAAAGCTATTAGTGTCTTTGAGTTCATGAGTTCCCTATAGCCAAACACATTAACTGAATGCAAATATCAGCAACCTCTCTTTGTTCATTTCTCCTAGGAAGAGTGTTGGAAGGGAAATGCCATGTACTTCAACATTACCTGCAAGCTAGATGAATGCCTTTCTTGGTACAGTGGTTAATTTTTCAAACACAGCTTTCATTTGTTCTCTGGTATTACCATGCCAAGCTCAGTTCACAGACCCAGAAGAAACATGTTCAGGACTTTTTTAATCTTTCAGTCCATCCAATGCCCATTATACATGGATAATTTTTTTTTTTTGCAACTACACTAGCCAAGAATTAGCTTTATTCTATTGCAGATCCTGTTGAACGGACTGTATTGTAAATAACTACTTTCCTTAATCTAAGAAATGGAGCGGCCACAGTGAAGTCTAAGGAAAGCCAGTTAAAGCAGAGGTGCTCACTCAAGTTCTGGGCGCCAACTTTTCAGTTCAAGATAGATTGAGTGCATTCCCATGTATTCTGAAATTTCAGCCCCAGCCCCCCACCCCTAAATCCTTAAAATGTCATGGTTCTTTTATAATTATAACCTAATTAGTATTCCCTAGAAAAGTTTTACTATTTCTGGACCTCAGAGAATTCACAATTTCCATCATCTGAAAACAGTGAGAGAATGAATTTAATCATCTGAAGGCCAAGCAATAGGCTCCACTTCCTTATTTCTTTCCTCTGGATTGTTCCATGAATGATGTTTCCTCTCTGGAATCTTCAAATTTTTCCTCTCTGACAATTAGTTTTCCTAGCTAATTTTCTCTGTGGTCTTAATAAAACCTTCTCAGACATTGCTACCTTGTTGGGCTTTCGACAGATCTTTCTTTCCTTCCATTACTAAAATCTTCATAGAATAGTCAAAACACTCAACGCCTTCATTCCTCACCTCCTGGTTGTTTCTTAACTCCCAGTAATTTGAATTCCACAGTCACCAATTAACTATAGTTTCCAAAGTTACCCGTTTAAAACTTTTTAAATAGCAGACTTATGCTATTAAGTCTTCGGGCTCCCTTCAACATTTGATACTTGATTTTCCCTCTTTTTTGAAATTTCCTGTTTCTATTACTGTGTACTGTTGGTTTTTTGGGTTTTTTTCCTGACACTCTCTTCTTTACTCTTTCACTCACTTTCCTTTCTCTATTACCTCTTAAATGGAGACATTCTCCCAAGATTTAGTCTTTAGTCTCCTTGCCTATTTATCTGCTAATTCTACCTTGGTGATCTCATCAAAGAGTTCAACTGTCACCTCTAGAGAAAATCACTCTTTTTTTTTTTTCAAGATTTTATTTATTTATTAGACAGAGTGAGAGAGCGAGCACATGCACAAGAGAGAGAACAAGTGGGGAGGGCAAGGAGAGGGAGAGGTAAAAGTAGGCTCCCCACTGAGCAGGGAGCCCAATGACACAGGGCTGGATCCTAGGACCCTGGAATCATGACCTGAGCCAAAGGCAGATGCTTAGTGGACTGAGCTACCCAGGCATCCCTAAAGCCAATCACTCTTGACTTTGTCTGTTACACAGACATTTCTTCTGATATCTGACCCACATTCCAATTCCTTGTTGTTCATCATCATGAAACTCTCAAAGCTGGCATCATCAATAAACCTAAACTGTACTCATTTTCCCAAATGTTTCTACTTTTCCATTTGCTGTCTTGATAAATGTCCCTTGACTATGCACATCACTCCATAGAGAAACTTTTTTTTTTTTTTAACGAGTTTTCTGTTTTTATTTGACAGAGACACAGCAAGAGAGGGAACACAAGCAGGCTTAGTGGGAGAAGGAGAAACAGGCTTCCTGCTGAGCAGGGAGCCCAATGTGGGGCTCGATCCCAGGACCCTGGGATCATGACCTGAGTTGAAGGCAGACGCTTAATGACTGAGCCACCCAGGCACCCTTCCATAGAGAAACTTTTAAGTAACAGAGTTATTTTATTTTTGTGCTTCAATTAGTAGTTGAATTTTGTTAGTCCTAGCTCCACAGTGTTCCCTATAACCATCCTGTCCAACCAATCCTATCAACTGGCTTCTCATTCAGGCCCTCCTCTGCTCCCTCAAACACATCTGAAATATCTACCAAACAAGTCACCATTGTTCCAGCTTCTCCATTGTTCATCCATTCACTCACGTTGAGTCCAGAATTATGATTCTCTGGCAAAAATCCTAAACGGCTCCCTCTACTGGATGAAGTTCAAATTCTGGTCACCATTCAAAGCTTTATTCACATAGAGCCTGTACTCTAACCACACTTTTCACATATGGTTCCCAAATGCATTACCAAGCATTCCCTTTGTCCCCTGGAGAAAGTGGGAGAGTATTCTCTCCACTCTCCCACTTTCTCCGGGGGACTCCTACTTACTTGTCCAGGTCCAGCTTAAAATTTAAATCCTCTTCATATTATTTCCTGAGTCTTCCACCACCACCTCATGAGCAGAGGCCATTGCTCCTCATCTGCATTCCCACAGCTCATTATATGCTGTGAAGACCTTTAATATTGAGGCTTCGTCTTATTCAGGACCTAAGTCAATGCTTGTCATGCAGCAGGTGCTCCCTGAAATTAGCCATTTGCAAATATATTGAGTGCTTACCATATACTGGGCACTATTTTAAATGTTGACAATACAATAGTGAAAAAGTAGTCACACCTTCACCAGGCTTATAGCGTAGGAAGAATTGTAATAGACAACCATTCTAAAGAAACAACAAATATTTCTCCAGCTTCAATGTGATTTCTGTGCCTTATATAATCTTTATTAACCCAAGAGAGTAACTTCTTACATATGAAGTTTCTAGTTTCCTGAACTACTAATTAATACATAGTTATCTGGTAATAAGTTTAGATATCAGAGGGAAAAATTAATATTATAGGGATCTGGTACCTAAAGCTTACTTTTTTTTTTTTTTTAAGCAAAGGAGGAGACTAAAGAAGGAATAAATATAGTAAGTGTGTAAATATTAAGGTGAATGTATGTGTGCGAGTGTGTTTTTCTGAGGCAGCTGGGAGGATGTAAGTGGAAGGGAAAAGATGAATATGTTAGGAGAGGCTAGAAAGGCATGGTGTTGGGTTGTCGTTTAGGCTACAACCTGCTGTTACATCTTTTGGCAACTCTTATGATGGTCCCAGAAATCACAGGTTTTATGTCCAATATCCTGCAACATCACTGAGTTTTCTAGCAGCTGGCTGGTTCTTCTAGGCACTGGTTAGGTCTGCAATTGCTTTGTTAGGCAAACTGAACAAAAGACAGCCACTCAGCTCTATTAAAAATGAGGGCAGCATTAATTAATTTAGAAAAATGGAGGAGTGAGGCCATTTTAGTGATATACTGAATTCACTGTAATTGAGGATTAAAATTTCCGTAAGATTTTTCTGTCTATACCAGATACATTATAAACTGCTTGGTACTCCTAATCTTTGTAACATATGTTCTTTCTTTAATTTAAAACTTTTTTTTTTTTTTAAGATTTTTATTTATTTATTTGACAGACAGAGATCACAAGTAGGCAGAGAGGCAGGCAGAGAGAGAGACTGGAGGAAGCAGGCTCCCTGCTGAGAGGAAAGCCCGATGCAGGGCTCGATCCCAGGACCCTGGAATCATGACCTGAGCCGAAGGCAGAGGCTTTAACCCACTGAGCCACCCAGGCGCCCCTTCTTTCTTTAATTTAAACAAGTCATTTACTCTTACCTCTTGTCTCACCTAGAAACATCCCAATGTTATTATTAAATCCATACCATTGCAAAGGCCAAGATTAAATCATGTGGGCAGATGGTGGTTTATACATGCCAAATTATAATCAGGTTTAGATCATACCAAATAACCTGCTGACATTCTCAGGCATGGAAGGAAGGCTTAAGCAGCACCACTCAGAGAATCTTTCTCTCATACATACTAGAAGGTTCTCAGAACACAGCTTGTTTGCTCCTGATGACCACTATGAGAACTCTGAATTGAGAACCAGCCAGAATGGCTTTTTCTCCCCTGTCCTGGTCCTTGTGGCCCCTTCTATTTGGTCAGATCTCTTCCTAGCATAACGAATTGTGTCAGTTACATTTCCTGACTAGCCTCCCAGTTAAGGCTCATCCAAACACTAGGTCCTCTGTCATCCTTCCAACCCCATTTCATTCCACAGCTGAATTTTCTTTGCTGTAGACACAGCTTCTCTGGATACAAGTGATCAGAAAAAGTGAGTGTGGTATGGAGATGAAATGGAGGATAAATGTAGATATAAAAATAAGAATGTTTCCAAGTGAGATCATATAGGAAATCAGAAAAGTGAGTTCAAATGGGAAAAAGATGAGGGTTTATATTATTTGAGTTTGTTGAATGTGCCAGGTACTACACTAAACATTTTATATCTTTTGCTTCATGGAATTCTCAAACTGCCTGCCTTTGAAATCAGTGCTATTATTATTCCCATTGTACAGCTATGGAAAGAGATTCAGAGAAGTCAAGTAATTCACTCGAGGATACATGGCTAGTAAGTGAAGAAGTGGAGACTTAAATCTGTCTCTAGATGATGCCAAATGTTGGTTCACAGTTTTGAGTATTGTTCCTACTAATTCCAAAATCTGTGGCATTTCAGTAAGTGTACAAGCAAATGCAAGAATTTCTTAGATGCTTGTATAATATCTATGAGCCCCAGAATGAAGTCCTAATATAAGATAATGTTCTTTTCAAAAGCTTTATTGAAAGGAACCACTCACTGCAGTGATTCACCGTCAAGGTTGATGCCACATTTCTGTTTTTAGCAGTTTGGGGGGCTCTACAGCAGAGGGGCCATACCACATCCTTACTGCACCCTGCACCTCTTTTCTGGGCTCGCCTGAGTCTGGAGGGGGTCCAATCTACATGAGAGGACTCCGATGGTACCCCCAACCACTTACGTCTTTTAATGATGTATTGTGTAGAAAGCAGTACCATCACACATGGCCACGTCATGGTCTATGAGGAGGGTGTGTTGTGAGGAAATTATTCCTCAAATAGAGTTCAAAGCCCCTGACAAGAAATTTCTAAATAAACTAAAACAACACCATTTTAAGACTACCATTTATTGAACAATTATGTGTCAAATGTGCTAAGAACTTTACAAACATCTCATTGCATTCTCATTAAATCTCTAAGACCTACGTTCTATTGTCCTCATTTTAAAGATAAGAAAATTAAGCCTTGAGGAGGTTAAAGAATTTGCCTCAGAGTCTTACAAATATAGGTGTCAGAACCTAGACAGATACTTCAGTATCTTCTTTATAGATACTTTATAGATATCTTTATAGATACCTCAGTATCTATAAAGTTTGCCCTCTTCTCCTGGACACTACCTCTCACTCAGTGCATGCTCTGAGAGAATTTCATGAATGGGAGAGAAAAGGGACACTTCATAAAAAGCCACCAATTAGACATGTTATGAGTATGCATGTGGGGGTATGTGGCACATGTGAGAGTTATTTATTGTATGTGTCAAAATGATTTAAAAAATGACTAAAAACATCTGACTTTTTTGAGCAAAACAAGAGACTAAGAAATATAATTTGCCCTTGGTTCCATCACATTTGGAAAACAATTCACCTCGTTCTCCAATTTACAATTAGGGGGAACATTTGACATCTATTTTCCTTATAGGAATGTATTAAGAGAAACTAAGATATGGAAAAATCATAGATATTTCTCGGTTGATAGGTTAATCTATCAGTTTCAAGTCATGTTAAAGAGTTTATGTTCTCAGCAATAAATTGCTGCTGAAAGTTTCCAAGAAGTATAACATGGCCAAGTTAACATTTGGGGACAGGGGAAGGGGGAGACATTGGCAGAAATAGGTAGAATGGATTGAAAGGAGTGAACCTTCTTTAAGTGTGTTGAGGTGACGGCAAGGGTACTGGAAGCACAGGAGTGAGGGAAGACGGTGGAAACATATGGGAGAATAGAAGCATCTGGACGAGGGAGGCAGGTGGAGGATGCTACGTGAGCTCACTGGTTTCTCACGATCAGAAATGTCAAAACAGAGCAATTCTTTCCAATTCCAAGCAGGGGACTTAAGATTTAATGGTAATATGAAATGGGTGTGTATGGGCACTCCTCTTTGTAGCAAATATATAACAGCTGATTTAGAAAACATTTTTTTCAAGTCCTTTCTAGCTCTAAGAAAAAAAAATTCTTTCTAATGTTTTAGCTAATATCTGGAATGAAGAGCATTCCTTAAGGACACCTACTAAGCTATGCAGTGAGCTGGTTACCAGGAAGCTATGCATATAAATCTTCTCAGGTTATTATTTTTTTCTTTCTCTTGATGGAAATCAGATGAGGATTTAAAAGCTGGTTATAAAAGTAGTTAACTGTGTGGCCTTGGCCCAGTGACTTAAATTCACTAAGTCATGGTTTCTTCCTTTGTAAAATTGGAACCATCATAATAATAACCTGAAAGGCATCTTGTCAGCATTAAATAAGCACAATCCATGTACAGTCAGTGTTCATATTTTATCGTTTAACACATTTTTAGCTGTATGGTGCCTGTTATTGTATGTTGAAGGATAAAATCTTCTGTGAAGGATTATGAAGGTCAAAGGAGACATAGCCCCATACAAGTATGCTTATACTGTTTTTGCTATTCCCTCAATATTTACTTATTTATAGCAAAAGGTATAGGAAGACTAAGTTACTAGCAACCAATTATTCACTTTTCTGGTGTGGATTTTAGAAGGAAGTTTGAATCTCTTGAATTAGAACTTTTAAGGAATAATAACTAGCATGCATCAGTACCAAATCAGTGCTTGAATAAAACAACATAAAATGAAGAACAAAGTTTAGAAAAGAGATCTAAAATGCCTGTGGCAATACTGATGAGCACTATTTTTTTATGTTATATATGCAACCCTGTGGCCCTCTCAACAAGAATGCTCTTACTTTATTGTGCATGCAAATTCTTTCATTCTAATTTACTATATGTTACAACAGAATCACTACCTCCTTTATTATTCCTCTTAACAGATCAAGGAGCTGAAAGGCAGATGAGTCACACTGTCTCAGAGAGGAGCCCCATAGCGCCAGCAGAGCTTGCGGTGGGGTCAAGCGCTCGGGCCACAGTCTTTCCATGGGGACTTCAGCAACATCGTCATCACCTGGGCTGCACAAACAGCAGTGTCTTCTCCCACATCTAAACTTTTCACTGCGACCACACCTCGCTCCTTTTTCCTGACTACAGAGGACACACTGTGAACAACCTTCTGCCCTCATCTGAGACCATGTCAAAGGACATACATTGAAACTTTGGATTGTGTTGTGAACTCATATTAGGAAATGTCTGTCCCAGCATGCACACACACATGCACACACACACACTGGCACAAGTCTATGCAACCGTATTTGTATGTGTCTATGATCCCAGCACTCACTCCTTCTACAAACCATTATCATTACCAGAAAAAAACCCAGTGCTTTTCCTGGATCCTGTCTTTCTCCCATGCTCTGCCCTGCACCTTAGTTTTGCCTCCAACATTTTAAAAAGCAACATTTATAATCTTTGAACACTACATCAAAAACTAATAATGTACTATATATTGACTAGCTGAACATTAAAAAAAAAAAAAGACAACACTTACAAGTCAATCCATGACCTAAATCCAAGTCCTGGGAGTGGTCCTGGTAGACTCCTTCCTCTCTCTCACCCTGAATCCCATCATCAATTGAGTATTATCCCATCAAGGAAGCCTGTTTTTTGAGAGGTTTTGAATCCCTTTCCTTCTTAGGACTGCATTTGTGGAGACCCAAATCATTTCTTGTCTCAAATATTGGGGCAACATCCTAATTGGTCTGCCTGTTTCCCATCTTCTACTCCTCAAGGCTATCTCTTCATGCTGTTAGAATATAGTCTAGAAAGCCCTGTTACTTCCATATGAAAATTCTTGATTGATTCTCATAATCTGTGGCAACATTTCTTGAGCATGCTTGATCATAAGAATCATAAAACATTTAGATTATGTGTCCCAACTCTAGAATCTTCAGAGTGATTCATATGATCAGAGAAGTCTGGGAAATGTTCACATTAAATATTGCCAAATAATGCCTAAATTCACCTTGTAGGGCACGCAGAATTCTCTAATACCTCATTCGTACTTACATCTTCAGTGTCGTCCTGCTATTTCCTGTCTTGAACATGCTGTTTTCTCACTTTCCATTCCACAATTACCCAGCACTTAGTGAAGTCCAATCCTCTCCTCTGTGCTCATGTCGTGCTCAGAACATTCTTGGGTGACTGCACTGATTCAGTCAGAGTCAATTATCACTTGCCCTGACGGACAAGAGTTCAAATCCCTGTTGCTCGTTGACAGTCACGCTATTTCTGTTTGTGTTTCTAGATGCATCCAACAGAAACTGGCTCCAGTGAACTTACCCAGAGGGATGATTCACTGAAAGGACAGGATAGCTCACAGAACTGACAGAAAGGTGAGAGAATTAGGAAACAGGCAAGAATCAAGAAAGGCTGGACAGCCAAGGTCACTCATGGGAACTATCTTCTTACCCACTCTGATATCTGCTGTTGAACACATGGTGTTGCCAGAGCTGGATTCCTAATATGCCTGCTCTGCTCACAGAAAATTTCGCAGCTGACCTTGTGCTTATATTATTGTCTCAAGTCCCAACCAGGTGCATCTCTTTGTTTGACCTAAGTCATGTGCTCACATTCTAGCTCACTGGTTCTTTAAGTGTGATCTTCTTTGATCCCTACCTGAAAAATATCAACACCACAGGGAACTTGCTAGAAATGTAAATTCTCAAACCCCTAAGAGGTGGGGCCCGGCAATCTATTTCCACGTGGAAAAAGCCTTCTCTGTGATTCTGGTGCACATAGGCTAAGGTTTGATAACTGCCATCGTCACTACAACAGGGCAGGAGGAAACAGTGTTTGGCTTCTTCACATCAAGAGTAGGACCAATGCCTGAATGCTGGGGATTAGCAAAAGAGGAGAAGGATGTCCAGATGTTGAATAGAGAAAACACAAAAGAAAGGATGTTCAGATATTGAATATTAAGAAACAAAACCAACAAAAAGAATTATATGCCTATAGTACCTTTTTTTTTTT
>RCUC01161942.1:0-69529 GCA_003697995.1 Taxidea taxus jeffersonii | reverse complement strand
GAAATAAGCCAGTCACAAAAGGACACAACTATCTGATTCCATATGAGGTACTTAGAGTAGTCGAATTCATAGAGAGCAGAGTGGTGGTTGCCATGGGCTGAGGAGAAGAGGGAACAG
Organism: Taxidea taxus jeffersonii; assembly: GCA_003697995.1. NCBI lineage: Eukaryota > Metazoa > Chordata > Mammalia > Carnivora > Mustelidae > Taxidea > Taxidea taxus. The sequence continues at coordinate 69,412 of RCUC01161942.1, read as the reverse complement.
AAGTTATTGTTTAGGGTACAGACTTTCAGCTTTGCAAGATGAAAAGAGTTCTGGAGATAGATGGTGGTGATGGTTGCACAACCATATGAATGTACGTAATCCCACTGAAATGTACATTAAAAAATGGCTATAATGGTAAATTTTATGTTATGTACATTTTACCACAACATAAACAATACAAAAATGAATAAAAAATGAATCTCCAAACACTTCAAGGTAATGGGTACCTATCTAACATTCATTTTTAATTTCATAGGCTCATTTATTTTTCTTTCATGAATCATTATAACCATAATCATCATTTCATTATTACTATCTATCATCAGATCATCTAGAAAACCAGTTGTATGCTTTATTCTAAAGATGGTTTTTCATTTCATCATAAAAACAGCATGAATATTTTTTGGTGAAGAACACTAAGAAGAACGTTGAGAAAGTCCTTATTTGGAATATTTAAATGGTTTTGCCTAAACTCCATATTCCCTCCCTTGCCCAGGGCAACCTCTATCCCCAGCCCACCACCCTCCACCTCCCACACCACAAAAGCCACAAAAAGATTGAACGGGATAATCAGAAAAACCACCCAAAAAAAGAAAAAGGGAGAATAAGTTACATGTTCAACAAGTTAAGGAACAAGAAAATTCAAATCTGTTCCAGTTCTCCAGTTTCACCTTAAAGGCAAGGAACTGTGGATGTTGGTGCAGAGCCGTTCAAAGCCTAAATTCACAGCCTCTCCACACGGGAGGTTACCATCATCTGAAGAAAAACAACCACTACCAGAAAAGCTCTTCTTTGTTCTCATTCTTTGCAGTCCTTCAGGAAACTCTTGATAATGTGAAATGTTATTACTGCAAATGTTGGCCCAGGCAAGTTTACTCTAGAGTCTGACTCTCACTGACGGTTCACAAAATAAAATCATTTTTAAAGCCTGTGAGGAGAGCCAAGTGCAAACCACAAATCAGAAAACCACCAAGGCGGGCTGGCCTTGCTGCCAGAATTTAATGTGATCTAATGGGAGGACAACAAGATGTGAGAATTTGATTTTACGATGCTCCATGCAACATTTGGCAATACAAAGGGGCTGGGCCCAACTTCCTGATCCTTAAGCAAACATTTGAAGTAATGTTTTACTTTCTCATCAGTTTTAATTCTGTCAACCGGGGAGTAGAGATTCAGGCTGCCCTCTTCATTCTCAAAGTGCTGTCTGCTTTGGGTGGTTATGCATTTGTTTAATATCAATTCATCTAAGATGAAGATGGGCAGGTGGGGAAGGGGCCAGGAAAATCGGATGAAGCTATTTCATGGCAGTGGGTCAACTGGATTGCAGCTCTCTTCTGCGTTTGTGATTTATTCCATGGGTGGGAGAGCAGGGATAGGGCTAACTAAAGCAACATTCTTACACAAGCAAAAGCTAATCTCGGGGAAAGAGACAGATCTGGGCTGGATCAGGTTGCCCATTCTCACACCAAATGGGACTGAAACTCAAGTGTAGCTCTATTTCCCATCACTTGTTAAAGAAAGAGGAAAAAAGAAAAAAAAGTAGAATGGTAGCAACACCAAAACTCTTCACACATGGCGAAGTAACGCTGATGACATTATGGAACAAAGAGGGGCAGTCAGGAACTCCCAGAGAAGGGCAGATGAACAACGGAAAATAAATCAGTCACCTTTCAGGCCACTTTTATTTCTATAGTCAGGACATCAGAGTGAGAGTCAGATCTCTTTTCCTCTTCTTACCAAATAATGCACTCCTGACAGCACCAAACTCTTCCTCACGTTGTCATTGTACAGCAGTTACAAAGTTGAGCCAATGAAGACATGCGAAACACACAGAGTCACGTTTCTTAAAGCAATAGTTTGCTAAGCGAAGTCATATCTCAGAATGCAGGAAGGAATATTAGAACTTCTATTTCTAGTGACTCTTTATCTAAACAATAAGAAAGAAAGCAAGCCTCATTAATAGAGTAAGAACGACACCAGGTATCCTCACTCGGTCCAGATGCAGATGATCACATACCACCTGTGGGCCGTGAGTCTTCCTGGAAGAAAGCTGGGGTCAACGGTGCTAAGGGTGTGATAGGTGTTGTATCAGTTCAGGTAGGACCGGCGGCAGCAGTAACTAGACCAACCATGTAATGGCTCAACACAGTAGAAGTTGATTTCTTGTTCAGGTAACAGTTTGGGTGGTCAAATCAGCAGGGTAGCCCAAGGGATACAGGTACTTCCGCCAACTTCTGCTCATGGGCAGCATGGCCATCTGCATTTCTTCCAGCAGAAGGATGGGATGGGACATGGAGGATCAGTCTTAGGAGGTTCTTTATAGGCTCAGCCTCGAAAAAGTGCACATGATTTTAGCTCACCATTGGCTAGAACTTAGACTCGTAACCACACTAACCACAAAGGAGGCCACGAAATGGAACCTGGTTCCAGGCCCACAAAGAGGAAAATGGATCATGGGGACCAGCCAGCAGTCTCTACCACAGGCACCCTCAGCCATTCAGATATCACAATATGTTGCAGTCTACATGTTCCCCTTACACAGATTTAACTGTTGTAATGAAATTTAATCTCACAAGATGAACAGGTGGCTTTAAAATATTCCTACCAAGAAGTCACAAATTGAAGATAATACTAATAATCCAAGCCAGAGACAATAACAAGAAATCGTGAGAGCTAAAGCCTCATATTTTTACCTCTTTGTCAGCCACAGTGTGAGGTTTTTTAAAAAAAAGACTGTGCTTGCTTCAGCAGCAGGTACACTTTAAAAAATTATTACATTAATTCTGGAAAGAAGTAAATTAAAAATTTTCCCAAAAAATTAAGTTTATTTAAAATGCACATTTACACCCATTTTTTTTATAATAATGAACCTCACTCTTCCTATATCATTGTTAACAGGAATGTGAATGTATCAGAATTAGCAAAAAAGTTAAGTAACCATAAAATAAACTGCAGACAAGCTTCTATAAGTTTATGTTACAGTTTAAAGTAATACTATACTCAATATGTTATTTTGTAAAGTTTTCTTAATCTTGTTGATAGATGTCTAGAAGCTTCTTTTGAGATTTATTTAATAACAAAATATAAAAAACCACATAGCACTGGGTTCTCCTCATTTTTTTCTTTCCCTTATATTAAAATGTCAAGATAATATATGTGAAACAATCTGGCAACAAATAAAGGTATATTCCTTTGTCAACATTGAAAAAAATTGCTAAAATTTTAAGAAATAAGAATTAAAGTATGTTGTACAATGTTCAGGTTTTATTTATTTATTTATTTTTAAAGCTTTTATTTATTTGTCAGAGAGAAGGGGAGAGAGAGAGAGAGCAAGCACAAGCAGGGGGAGCAGCAGGCAGAGGGAGAAGTAGACTCCCTGCATAGCAGGGAGCTCGATGTGGGGCTCGATCTCAGGACCCTGAGATCATGACCTAAGCTGAAGGAAGCTGCTTAACTGACTAAGCCACTCAGGTATCCCAGGGTTTGATTTATAAATGAATTAAAGTACAAGTGCTTCCACATTTCTCAACTTGCTAGATCCTTTTTCAATATACAATGATTTGTGTGTGTGTTTGTGTGTGTATAAAATGTATTTTCTCAACAGTCATTCAACCAATATTTATTAAGCATCTACTCTTATTTTATGGAGTTTTCATTAAAGTGTCAATAGTAAATTTTTTAAAAGATTTTACTTATTTATTTGGCAGAAATAATGAGAGAGTACAAGCAGGGGGAGCAGCAGAGGGTCATATAGTGACCACTGAGCAGGGAGCCTGACACCGGGCTCAATCCCAGGACCCCTGAGATCATGACCTGAGCCAAAGGTAGACGTTTAACCTACTGAGCCACCCAGGCACCTGTGAAGTGTCAATAGTAAATTTAGCAAGAACAATATTTTAAGAGAAAATTGTGCAGTGTAAGTGTGGCCACTGATGGGACAGTTTGACTCAAATGTTTAAATAGGTTTCTGGGATAAGTTTACTGAGGTAGCACAAGTGAAATATATTTGTTTTATCCTTCATAGGTAAGGTACTGCAAGAAAATGCTATAAATTGTCATTGATGTGGTTATTTTATAAAAACTGGACTTTTAAAATATAGAGCAGTCAATCATCTCACACTCATTAGGATGACTATTATCAAAAAACAGACAATAAGTGTTGAAGGGGATATGGAGAAATTGGGACCCTTGTGCATTGTTTGTGGGATTATAAAATGGAGAAGCCACTATGGAAAAAAATACAGCAGTTCCTCAAAAATTAAAAATAGGGTCACTATATGACCCAGAAATGCCACTTATGAGCATATACCCAAAATAATTCAAAGTAGTGTCTTTTTAAAAAAAGATTTATTTATTGGGCAGGGGAGGCAGAGGGAGAAAGAGAATCTTAAACTGACTCCCCACTGAGTGTGGAGCCCAACATAGGGCTGGATCCCAGGACCCCGAGATCATGACCTGAGCTGAAACCAAGAATCAGGACACTCAATTGAGTGAGCCACCCAGGTGCCCCAAAAGCAGTGTCTTAAAGAGTTATCTGTACACCCACACTCATAGCAGCATCATTCATAAAAACAGAGAGGTGGAAGCAACCTAAGTGTCCACTGACAGATGAATGAATAAATGAAATGTAGTACATGCATACATTGGGATATTATTCAGCCTTAAAAGGAAGAAGATTCTGATACATGCTACAACATAGATGAACCTTGAGGACTTTATTCTAAGAGAAATAAGCCAGTCATAAAAAGATAATACTGTATGATTTCATTTACGTGAATACCTAGAGTAGTCAAACTAATAGAGACAGTGATAGAACAGGGTTGCCAGGTGCTGGAGGAAGGGAGCGTGGGGAGCTGTTATTTAATCACTGTGGAGTTTCAGTACTACAAGATGAAAACAATTCTGGAGATTGGTTGTACAACAATGTAAATGTACTTAACACTGGTGAACTGTACACTTAAAAATGGGTAATATGGTAAATTTTGTGTTATATATTTTACTACAATTAATGGGGTCTTTACAATATCTCATTGTGGGATATAGAGGACCCTGAAAATATTTTCTACCACTCAGAAGGTTGCTGTGTTTTTCTTTTTAAAGAGCAAAAACCACATAAACACATAATCTGCTTCCAAAGTAAGGCTGATATTTTACAACAGCTAAAAAAAACAAAACAAAAAACAAAAAACTGTTCTTTAAAGGAACTCAAGCTATGGTGAGAACATTTTGAAACATACTTAAAAGTACTGCCATCATTGTATGTGTTGTTGCAAATAACTATACAAATGCAGCCCTATGTAAATTTTTATAACAGAATAATAATAATTTATCAAAGAGTTTTAATGACTTAGAATACAATTAGTAAAACAATAACAATATAGTAGCTTCCAATTAGCCTGTAAGAATAATTGATTACCATTAAGAAAGGTGAACTTTTTTATTCATATTTCAATAAGTCTTTGCATAATTGAAAAATAGAAGGACAATAAGTATCATGACTTAGTAAGCCTAGACAATGATGAATTCTTTTCTTTTGGATCTACAAATGTTTATGATGCATCTTTTTAAGATAGTCAGAAATTCAAAACTGAGCCAGACTTTGGATTCACTACATGACAAAGTTTTAAACCATGAATTAGAAAAAATAAAGAAGCATTTTAAATCACATAGCCTTCACTAGGACAGCAAAAAGGGGGTTTTGGTACCACAAATAAAACCAAGTAAAATAATTTTTAAAATAATTTTCATCGAATTTAAGCTTATGTTAATTTCTATTCTATATGTTTTAAAATGCACATATCAGTAAATTGTATATGCTTATAATATATGAATAAATTAATTTTGTTCATACATAAAATTGCTTTTAGTGATATAGATATAAAATTTAGTATATGTGTTGCCAAAGCAAGCACTGATCTGGACATAAGAGTTAGAGAACACTTTTTAATAAATTCTGGGAAACAGGAAGAAATATATTATTCTCCATTTAAAAAGCAAACGGTATAAAGTTGATACAGAAAACCAAGAATGGATATGAGAAGGACTTCTTTATAGTAAAGGCAAGGAGACACAAAATAAATTCTCGTCCATCAGAATGACCTAGGTATTATTCTTCCTTAGAGTAGTGAGATCAATTCATTTATTCATAGAAATACTATGTAACTTTTATTTTCTTTGTATTAAATGTTGTCCATGAAAGAACTCAAAGTATATATATGCAGTCAAGAGTAACACTTTAGGGGTGCCTGGATGGCTCAGTGGGTTAAAACCTCTGCCTTCAGCTCAGGTCATGATCCCAGGGTCCTGGGATCGAGCCCTACATCAGGCTCTCTGCTAAGCAGGAAGCCTGCTTCTCCTCCTTCTCTGCCTGCTTCTCTGGCTACTTGTGCTCTCTATCAAATAAATAAATAAAATTTTTAAAAAAAAGAGTAACAGTTTAATAGTGAAATAATACTGTGTAGTATGTAGATTTTCCTATATAATATTTAATATACTTCTACTTTCATAAGTAAGGTTCTCAAATCTGTTTTGGAATGTGCTGGGACAAATGTAGGAAAATAATTACATAAATAAACACTATATTACTTTCTTTTGATCTGACCTCTCCCTTTATATAAACATATCACAGAGGTAAAATTTTTTGCTTATATCACAAAACAGTTGGGGCACCTGGGTGGCTCAGTGAGTTAAGTGTCTGCCTTCCTCTCAGGTCATGATCCCAGAGTCCTGGGATGAAGTCCCAGAGTCCTGGGATGAAATCCCACATCCAGCTCCCTACTCAGCAGGGAGTCTGCTTTTCCCTCTGCCCTTGCCCCTGCTCATGCTTGCACTTATGTCTTCTCTCTCTCTTTCTCTGAAATAAATAAAATCTTTTTAAAAAGTTACATCTTTCCCATTATTTAGAATGTCTTACCTCACTTCTTCCATTTTATCTGATTTTTCCCTGTACTTTGGGGTCCATTTCCACCAACTTTTCATCAACAACTTTTTGAGACTACTACTGTACTACATATTACTATGGTAGATGATTTGCAAAAATGGCCCTGTTTCCTATGCTTAGAAACTCTTTGCAATGTGGCTTTGCCATTCACCTCATCAGGGAGTAGAGTCCATTTTCCCACCTTTTGCATGTGGACTACCTTTGGGACTTTCTTCAGCCAATGAAATGTAGCAGAAGTGACAGTGTGTCTTGCCTACTTGTACTATGTCATTTGGGACTCTGACTACCCTGTAGAATAAGGCCAGGCTAGATGACAGTCCACATGGAAGACAGCTGAGATGCTCCAGATGATGGCTCACAAACACTCTGAAGCTGAGCTACCTGACCTACACGTGCTTGTGGAGATCTAGCTATGAGCAGAAGAGCCACCCAACTGAACTCAGATGAAAGTGGCAACTCACAGAATTATATTATAATTATTATATAATTATATGCTAATGAATAGCTATTGCTTTAAGCAACTAAGTTTTAGGGTGGTTTGCTGGGCAGTATTATGAGGTAATAGGTATCAATACAACTACCTGTGAGCTATAATAGAGAGGTGGAAACTGGTCATTTCTTCCCTTTAAGGACTTCTCTTCTTGGACAAGATTTTTTAACTTGGGCCCCACTGAAGAATTTAAAGAGATCTTAACTTCTCTGAAATGATATGTGATATCTGGCATGGATCCTCAGGCGTTTTTCTTTTGTGGGGAAAGTGCAGCTCATAGTTTTCATCAATTTCTCCAAGGAGATGGTCCCCTCCCAGAAGGTTAATATAGTGCAGTCATGGAAGATATTGACTCATTTATAAAAAATTATAATGCATCAGATCCAATAGTGGAAGCAAGTGCCAGGCAGTATGGCAATAGAGAAGGAGACTTTTGAGTCTCCTGAGGAATTCAGAGGCTTTCTCAAAGAAATTATTCTTCCCAAGTACAAGAAGTAGCTCCATAGACAGAAAGAGCCTTTCAGGCTGTGGAATGGCAGGTCCAATAACATAGAAATGTTAAAAATGCTTGATTCGTTTAAAGAAAAGCAAATAGGTGCTGCTGGAGGGTAAGGTATGGAATATACAACTGGAGAACACTTAAGTCAAGATGGGAAGGGCTTGTATTCCAAGCTAGGAAATTTGAATGTTGTAACTGTAGGAATCTACCCTTACAGGTTTTGAATAAGGAAAAAACATAGTAAGAACTGCATCTTGAAGAAGTCTCTGGTGGCAGAGAAGAGAATGGCTTCCCTGAAGAAAAAAACCAGTGCAAGCTGGTAGTCATATAGGCAAGGAAATGATGGACATCTAAATTCGGGTAATGGCATGGGATGTAAAGGAGAGAGGTTAAAAGGTAAAATCCCCTGGAACCTACTGATTGATCAGGTATGCAGATGAGAAAACTATCCAGGATGACACTTCTTGATTGCATGAATGGGAATGGTGATAACATTCACTGTGGAGAGAATACCAAAGGAGTATACTGGAGAGAGATATTTCAAATCCCATCTTGGACATGACAGATGTGTGTAGCAGGTTTATAGCTCACAAAAAAGGTGAAGGATGAAGATTTGGGATTTATTAACCGTAATTTCTGAGTTACGACTTTGAGGAGAATCTGAGGAGTCGACTTTGGAGAAGGTTAGCATGTTGGAGAAAATTGAGGGTGATCTATATGTTCCAACCATGAAAATATTGAGGTCCATCTTAGGAACGCAAACTTTGGTCAGAGAGTGCTTAAAGAATCACAGTCCCTGCAACAAGAGTTGCATCTGCAACAAGAGTGGTGTCCTTCCCAGCCAAGTCCCATGAACCCAAGCTGGGGTCAAGTCAGTGTTTTGTCACTGGGAATGCAAATGCAGGTGAGTCTCTGTTCCATGCCTTCGACATCCTATACACACTTCATGCAGACCAGCCTTATCATGATCAATGCTACTTGAACCAACACTTCCTCAGAGCAGGAAGGGTAACAGTGGAGAGACCAAAGATATCTCCAAAAGCTACTCAAGTGGGATCAGCTAGCACCAATGGCTATCAAGACATATCTGATTTGAAGTTCTAGGGATAAGTCCCATGGGAATGCATAAGGTCAACCAGAAGACAGGGAGAAAAACAGTTTTGGACTGAGCCAATAAATGAGTTTTGTTTGCCCTACACAATGTTTTTAAAAACAGTGTTATCTGATGACACTTAAAACTTTGGAAATTTCATCCAAAAAAATCAATTTCCTGCTTCTTTTGAAATATTAGAAGACATTACAACATTGGTCTCATGCTTCCACTTGGCAATAATTAGAGGGACCTGAGAAGCAATGGCTACCTTTACAATGACTGTTAGTCCTTCCATTAGCTACCACTTTCACTAATCTCATTTATCTGCATGCTCCCTGCAGGCATCTGAATTTGTGACCCTTTGGGTAGAATCAGAGTAGAGGCCTACAAAGTGGAAGAATTTGCCTCCAGCTGCAACTGCTTATAACCCACTATCTCTTCCCCATTAAAGGTAAGTTCTTTGAGATCAGATGCTTATGCTTTATTCTCCTTTTTATTCCCACAGCACTCTGCGGTGGGCAGATAATAGGTATTCCCCTAAGCATTTTCTGAAGCTTTTTGTTTGTTGGTTTGGAGTTTTTTTGTTTGTTGGTTTTTTTATTTTCCTTTTGGCTTAGGATAAATAAGTGCCTGGATAGAACTGCACTTTTTTTTAAAGATTTTATTAATTTATTTGACAGACAGAGATCACATGGTAGGCAGAGATACAGGCAAAGAGAGAGAGGAGGAAGCAGGCTCCCTGCTGAGCAGAAAGCCCCATGTGGGGCTCCATCCCAGAACCCTGAGATCATCACCTGAGCCGAAGGCAGAGGCTTTAACCCACTGAACCACCCAGGTGCCCCAGAACTGCACTTTTTAAAATCTGAATTTGATGTCAGTTTACTCAATGGCATGTTCATAGTTCATTCCACCTATTCACTGTCATTACCTTAAATGTCTGCTCTGATCAGAGTAAGAAAACAGTAACAGCTTATGACATGTCTAATTCACTTAAAGTCAGAGGGTCTTATGGAATCTTTACTACTTCTTGCTAGAGTAGCAAGAAATTGCACATCCAGAGACAAATAATATAGGGAATTCTGTGTTATGTAAAAAAATATAATGAAAGCTCAAAAAATACCATTCTTCACTTATAAAGAGAATAGGGAAGGACTGTGGTCATGTGGTTATGACTGGAGCAGTGAGGGAGGGATAAAGAAGAGAAATTTCCACTCTCAAAGAGAAGAAAAAAATTAAAAATAAAACAAAATACTATCTCATGGTTAGAATCTGTTGTATCAGAATCTCACAAAGTTTCACTGGCTTTGGTAATATGTGTTTGTTCCATTTTGGAAATACAAAAAATTGTATGATCAGGTCACAGAAATGCCAAAGCCACCTACTGACACACTCTCAATCACTGCATTTTAATAATTCTCACCTTTTTTCTGCTAACCGAAGAAAGCAAGAAATGAGCTCATATTAGAAAGAGGATACAGCAAGTTTGATATGAAAGTGAAGAGATCAATCAGAACACTTACTGCCAAAAATTTCCTCCCACATTCATGGTTCCCCCAGGAATTTATTTAAAAATAAATTTTCTTTAATCACATTAGCTCATTAATCACATGAAGGCTCAGCTGTTGACCTTCCACATTTCCCAATAAGGCTGGGAAAGTCAATAAATTGATAAATAAAATGAAGTCACTCTCAGAATTTAAAAACAACAACAACCTTCTTTAATGATTAAGAATAATGTACATGTGAGAGTAAAATCAATTTCTCAAAAATTTCATTAAAAAGATCAGGAATGTTAGCTGTACCAAACAAATGGGATTTTTTGCAATCTCTTTAAAAAGAGAGATTTTAATGAGCTCCCCTGTTCACCTTGATTAAATCAGAATTTAAGAGAAAGTAACCTACCAGAACTTCAGAAATGTGAAGTTCAAGTTCAGCTAATGAAGGGACAAAGACTTTAATTTTCCCTGAATGGTCCTCCCATTTCTGTGTCCACTTCACACTCTATTAGATCCTCCGGAACAAAAGGCTCGGACCCTCCCACTGGGAATCTTTAGCTGGAGCCCTGGGCACTATTGTTGATTTTATCCTAAAGGGCTTGGGAGCACATTTTATAAACATGAAAATAGAGAGCAAATAAGTGTGAGAAACATTCAGTGAAAGAAGGTCAATGGAAGGAGCTCACATGCTGTCAAGGCCCCACTGGATTTCTTTTAAAATGATGTAGGTAGATGCATTTCTGGTTGGTGTGTTTAGTCTGATAGAGGTTTGAAAATGATATTCATCTGTTTCTTCCTTTGCCTGTGAAAATAATCACAATTTCTCAAGGAAGAATCTCCTGCTGGGTTACCAACTGCTGGCCTCATCCTCTCATACAACTAAATACCTTATTTTTTAGCCTGAGATTCAAGGATGCTTTCTTTGGACAAATCAACGTTGGCTACATGTACGGAAATTCTCCTTCCTAGGGTTACCCAATGCAAGTGAAACACTGGAATTCCATGACACCTGCAAACCATTTCTCCCCTCCTGACTGGATTTGGCACAGAAGAATGGAATCGGAACTAAGAAGCCAGGGACCTACGTGCAGGATGAATGCTATTTCACGCGGTCTTCGATGTTGTCTTCCTTTTAAATAAAAATTAAATAACACCAAGACGAATTTTGCACATGCTAAAATACAAAAGAGAGGACATGATTTCTTGACCTTCCAATATATGTGAAACCCATTTTTAACTGGAACAAACAACCTGAAAACGTATTATATTCACAAATAGCATCTGAATGAAACAGTTGCTTCTGGGACTCTGAGAAACACTCCATCTACTGATAGAGAGCTGCCAGAAATTGGATATTAAAAACCCAAAAGCTCTCTCAGTTTAAGTAAAAAAAAAAAAAATTAGTTCCCTGCAAATCGTATCCCTAAATCCAAAGATGAAAATCATCCAGCTTTAGTATGCAGACCTTTCGAACTAACCATATGAATAATTCAGCCTAAGACAGCCGCTACTATCCAGCATGGAATCTCTAATATGCAACAGAAAGTTTTCTCAGGTTCTCAGAGGAGTTCCAAGATTGCGTTTTCATGACAAATGATGGTTATGACTAACTCAAATTCTACCACAAAATTTAAAGTTGACAGTAGGCTAGAAATCTTTTCAGTCAGCAAGCATACAGTAACCATGAGCCAGCTGGAAAAGACACACCCAATAAAAATCTATATCTGTTCCGTCATCTATTCAGGACATATTTATTAAGGGCCTACCACATACTCAGCACTGTGCTGGGAGCTGGGGTGTGAGCGAGATAGACACAGTGCTCTTCTCATGTAGAGTAAAAATGGTCTCACTCTAATACAGGGCTTGCCAAACTACCAATGGTAGTGACAGGTCAGATGGATGAAGGTGCTATTATCATTGGTGTCAGAGTGGGAGAACTCTTGTCCCAGCCCTCTCAAAGGCCAAACTTCTGATGCAGTTGCAAAGACTAAAACACTTCTCTGAGTAAAAAAAAAAAAAAAAAAAAAAAATTATGTAGAGTTTAGCTATAAACTGAATGTTGTGTCCCCCCAAATTCATACGCTGGAACCCTATCTCCCAGTGTGGTGATATTAGGAGGTGGTGCCTTTGGGGGATGATGAGGGTTAGATGAGGTCATGAAGTTTGAGTCCCCATGAATGGGATTAGCACCCTTTTAGGAGTCACAGGAGCTTCCATCCTCTGCTCTCCACCATGCACGCATATGAAAAGTCAGCAATCTGCAACCCAAAAGAGGGTTCTCACCAGAACCACCCATTCTGCCACCCAGTCTCTGGTATTTTTGTTATAGAAATCCAAACAAACTAAAATTTATTGTGAACTTTTTGTTTTGTTTTCTTTTTATTACCGTTGATGTTGTGTCCTCTGTCTCCTCTCTCTGTAGGTCCAATCATGAATACATTGGAGTGGGATTAAATATACTAAACACAGAACACTAGCTCTCATTTAGATCCTCTGGCACTGAGCTGATCTAGACAGACGTCACTGTTGTCATCACTATCATCATCATCACCATCATCGGAGTCATCAAGAGGCCTGCAGTGCCCACCCTACCAATTCTATGTATTATATCCATAAAATGAGTGTTAGTGTTACCCAAATGGCACAAGGGACTTGGTCAGAGAACATATCTCAATATATATCTGCATATATTGAATAACTAATGGATTAGGTATTTTAGAAATTGCACCCAGGCTGGCAAATGCAGATGGCTGGAGCTGTATGAAAGTGTAATAAAAATCTAATAAAACATGTGAGCAAACTCACACATCTGCGGACAGATGGGAGGCATTATGTAATACAGGTCATTGCCACAGCAACCTCTAAACCACCCCACCCTCCGGCCCCTCCCCCTCCCTCAAACTCCCCCCCCCCCCCCCCCCCCGGCCTAAATCCCACCCCCTGCTACTGCTGCTGGGCCAAGGTTGAGTGTAAAGGGCCTCTGTGAGTTTTTCTTCTCTGTCAGCATTCAGAGAAATAATTTTTAACCTCTCTAAAAGGAGTTATTAAAATAGAAAGTCTTTGACCCATACCCATGAAAATGATGCTCAAAATACCTCAAATCTTTGACCTAGGGCCCAAGGTGTCTCACTGTTTATATTTGTTTTTTGAAAACATAACATTTCCATGAACACACTTTGCTATTTGCCAGAAGTTTTTCTTTCTGACAAATGTACTAGATGGTAATGTTTGAGGTGGGCTCCTCAATGTAGCTTTGGGGAATAATTTCAGAAGTAGTCAAATAATCAACAATGCAAACCACAAAACAGAATGAGGGATATAGGCTTGGAATTTCTAAAAGGCTATATTCAACAGACTATGTGACTATTATGAAATTAATACTCAGAAATCCTTATTTGAAAGAGAATTTAACATATGTGTGGGTATGTATAAATTTTATTGAATTCCAGAATAATTAGAATTTCCTCTTTCCAACTACTGACTAATCTCCAACTTGATATTCTAGAATGGCTTTCTTCCATGAATGGAAATTATATCTTCTCCAGTATTATATATTTAAGGTGCATAAATCTGCAAAGTGGGGGTTAAAAAGCGAATCTACTTCATATTACCTCAGTGAAGAGCTATCAAAGAGAACTTAGAGAATTCAAGAAATGGAACATTACCGGCTTTTGGATCAGCTCTACCTGGATTCAGCTCTATCACTTTTTTTGGTCACACGACCTAATCTTTATTACTCAATTTCTTCATCTATAAAATGAAGATAATAGTAATACCTATCTCCTAAACTAGTTGTGAGTTTTAAATGAATCACTGTATACATAAAGGACTTAAAATTGTGCCAAGCACATACTAAGTATTCTATAAATGTTAGTAATAATTATTGCTGTTGTATTTTAGACGATGGTGTAAAAAACAAAAATTCAGGGACGCCTGGGTGGCTCAGTTGGTTAAGCAGCTGCCTTCGGCTCAGGTCATGATCCCAGCGTCCTGGGATCGAGTCCCGCATTGGGCTCCTTGCTCGGCAGGGAGCCTGCTTCTCCCTCGGCCTCTGCCTGCCTCTCTGTCTGCCTGTGCTCACTCTCTCTCTCTCTAACAAATAAACAAATAAAAATCTTTAAAAAAAAAAATTCAACTAAAAAATCAGTTATCAGAATTCTGAGTCCAAGCAGCAATGCCAGTGAAACTCAGTGACCTCAAAGTGCTTAGTAAATGTGCCATGAGTCAGTTCTTAAAAATTTTTCATTAGAAGCTGGATCACTTATCACATATTTATTGTTCGCTCTCTTAGCCTCTTTTGGCCTCTCAGTGCCAAAAAGCTGCCAAAATGAGGAATAGCACTGAAAAAAAGGTATGTGCCTAGACTTCCAGTATGAAATGCTAAGAACAAGAACTACGAAGTGGAGCATGACTGTCAAATGCATAGGTCTGAGAGACGATTTTCCCCAGGTCAGGTCTCATAGAATTTCATAGATGGAATTAGAACTTTGTATTATAATTCATAGAGTATTTTATTATAAAACCTTTTTCTGTAGGGAATATTAAAATGAATCCTGGCATATTCATCTGACTGACCCTAAAAACAATAAAGCATTCCCAGTAGACTCAGGGCATGTTCAGCAACTACTGTGCAGAAGGCACTGTACTTCTTAAAATGGAATGTGAATGATTCCCATGGAGGTTAGCACATTGTATTCTAGGTGAAGTGTGTCCCTGGGTTTGAGATATGCCGCAACAAACCTGGACACAATCCCACAACTCCAGTCACTGCTACTTCCGTGTATAATTCAGGAGACACCATCCTCAATTTGGTGTTGATTATTCCCATTTTGATACTTTTATTACATATGTATCTATTTGTATCGATTTCCTCTGCTTTGGGCTTTATATGAACAGTATCACTCTTATGAATCATTCTGTAACTTGCTTTTTATAAAGTCAATCTATTATATTTGGAAGAGATATTCCTATTGACCCATGTAGTTCTGGTTCATTCATTTCAAATGTCAAAAAGCATTTCATTATGTGAATCACCAGTTTAATTATTTACTGATTCTCCTTTTGCTGAAAGGTGAGGGGTTTTTTCTTTTTCCTTTCTACTCTTTTTTTGGACAAGAACATTGTTAAGTATTCAATAAATGTTAGCTATTATTACATGTCTTGTTTTGCATTCAATACATTAGTGAACAATATCTATACCCTGATCCTTCTTGGGTATCCTTCTGTAAATTGGGGTCTAAAAAGCTAAAAACTACATTTATCAGCCCTCCTTTCAGCAAGAGATTTAGGTTTGGCTAATCCAAGGCAATCATGAAAGGTTTTCAGCATGTAAGATAGACACTAAATGCCTGCCACTTCTGCTGCTCCTGCTGATTTGCATGGTCATAGAGGTACCGGATTTTTCTACAGAGATGGCACGGGTCCTAGTGTGCAGTCATCTTGTGAGGTTTGAGGGGCATAGTGTATCCATTCTGTCGAATCGTTGCAGACTTGCTGTGGGCTTGGAACTGGCAGCAAGTGAATCCTGATGACATGATAGTTTCCTGTTTGTGGCAGCCTCCTGCTCAGGGTAGTGGGTGGTTTGGTTCAATGGCTGGCAGCTTTCTCATCATAAAAGAGCTGGCCTCAACAGTCAATTTTGTAGTGTGACTTTGGATGCCATACCTGGAAACTCAACCAAAGTCTATTTTTTCATATGGCTCAAGATTTCATTGAATCCCTATCATTAGAGATGGATTTACTATGAAGTTTAAGCTTCGGAGATCCTTATTGCATGGAGCCCATGGCTAGTATGTGTTTTATAAAAATTGCAGGAGTAAGATACTTCAACTACTCTATATTAAGGTTATTATCTCTTCCCACTCAAACTTCCCCTCAGCTGCATTTGTGTCTAAGGTTGATAGAGTAGCCTTAGGTATTTTGGGGATCCAATTAAGGAGTAGTTGAAGTGGGTATATACTTAAAATGGGTTAAAAGACATACCTTTTTGACAGGAGGGGAAAGATTTGGAGATCATATTGCAGTCAGAAAGTATCCTACAAGCTACTACCATAACAGTGAGTAGTGGAGGAGGAACAAAGTTTAAAGTTGACAGAGCCAGGAGATAATTTGTAGAAAACTTCCAAATTTTATAGTTTATATAAGAAAGAGGTTTGACAAGGGTTTTCCAGATTTTGACAATATTCTAAAAAACATACATGGCATTATCACTAATGAGTTGTAAAAATGAAAGAACTTTTCTAAACTATAGATAATAAAACAAAATTACAAGTTACAGCAAAGGAAAGACAAAACTGTCTTTTTATTCTCCCTATAAAAGTGATACTATAAAATTATCATGAAGTAAAGAGGCAATCAAAGAGTGTATAAGGCAAAAAATGTAGAAAAAATACTGTAAAGCTACATTAAGTATTTGAAAAAATATTATTTTACTTTATGTATTTTGCGACTTTGTGGTAAATGTCAGCTTTTTAGAATTCGTAGTTTGTGGCAATTTCTTTTCTAATTATGAATAAATTTTGAATTTCATACCTAATTTTGTATTTGTGATGTTGCATTTTTTTTCTAAAGAACCCGCCAAATTCTGTATTAAATTCATGTCCCCAAAGAACTAGATTCTTCCCTGTCAGTCTTACATCACTTGCTTAAACTAGCTAAAGCAGATTCTGTTCCCTGCAATGGAATTCTAAAAGATTTAGGTCATTAGTATCAGGTATGGTTACATGCAACTGAATTTCACAGAAATGGACTGCTGGAAATGGTTATCTCACCTGAGTGGGTTTGAAAGCTATGATAGCTGCAATAGCAACAGTTGATGGGTTATGTTTGCCAAGAATGAAATACCTATCAAATGGAAGGCTTGGCAAAACAGCTGGCTGCTACAAACCCCTTCTGGTGAGAACGAGGAATAGGAGAAATGTGGGGTGTGCCGCCGAATTCTAACTGCACTAGGGAGTTAGGAGAGGAGGTGGAGGAGGAACAGGACAAGCTCCAAATTTTAAATTCTAAATTCAGTGCACAGAGAATCAGAGAACCTCTTATAAGTGCCCTAAAATAATGGTCCTCAAACTATGCCATGGATAAACATCTCCCGAAAGGCTTATTGAAGTATAGACTGCTGGATCCCAAATCCCTAGAGTTTCTGTTCAGTGGATCTAAAGTGGAGCCTGAGAACTCGAATTTTTGACAATTTTCAAAGTGATGATAATACTGCGAATCACTGCTGTGAATGAACGCCTGCCTTACCTCTTGTACCTGCAGGACAGTACAACTAAGAATCATATGCAGCAGGTTGCCAAAATACAACTTAGGTTAATCCAGCCTCACATGGCCTCTTATATAAAAACACGTTAGTTAGGAGAGAGTGGGACCCTATGAATTGCAATGGGACATTTGAATGGATTTAGATGTCTGAGGATCTGAACATACAAGTCCCGCTGAGCTCTCCAGTCTAGCAAATGCCACCCTCCCACTTCTGTCAGAGAAATCTGTCATGTTTAAAGACCCAATCTGACTGCACCTGCAGTCACTACCTTGCAAGACATGCTAATTCTTCTTTTGGGTCACTCTTCTAGTCCTCATTCACTCTAGTCAAGGAGTCAGATCCCATGTAAGTACAAAGTTTGATTAAGGAGGAGAAAGCTTAGATAACATAATAGTGCTAAGATTTTGCTAAATTGGAGATTTTTTGGAATGAATTCTGAGAATGATTGTTCAGGCTAAATTTACCAACATGGTTGCATTTATTAGAGATTCGGAATTCAATATTCTAGTTTGCAGAATTGGAAGTAAAGTGTTTGCTCAATTTGTTAACTGAAACTGAACTCAATGGTAGCCTACACTAAATAAAGTTAGGCACTAAGAATTCCTTGATAGAAGGCAGAGAACTTTGGGAGAAAGGAATGTTGGGGAAAATTTAATATGCACGACTCTCTTACCCACCCATTAGCTGTGAGCCCTAAAGGGGTTCAGAGGACCCTCTCTTTACCAGAACATTGAAAACCACTGTGGTGTCATTCTTTATCAGGCTACAGATCAAGATAGCAGATGTTTTCATCTGAGTTTAATAAGAATGAAATAGAAATAGAATCCTGAGTTTAATAAGGATGAGGCCAGGGGCGCCTGGGTGGCTCAGTGGGTTAAAGCCTCTGCCTTCGGCTCAGGTCATGATCCCAAGGGTCCTGGGATAGAGCCCTGCATTGGGATCTCTGCTCAGCAGGGAGCCTGCTTCCTCCTCTCTCTCTGCCCGCCTCTCTGCCTACTTGTGATCTCTGCCTGTCAAATAAATGAATAAATAAAATCTTTTTTAAAAAAAAATAAGGATGAGGCCATTTTAGAGCAGCAGAAAACATGTGGCAGTAAATAATGATCTGAGATCAAAGAAATAGACCCATTAAATAGAAAGCACGGCTCCAGAGATAATCAGAATGGCTTGATCTATTCTATATATCTCCCACCAAAACCAAAAATCTTCTTCAGCTGAAAAATGGAGAATTGACTTGAATGAAAATGATAGACAATCAAGGTCGCTCACCCAGTTCCAAGGCCTGAGCACCAGAACCCCACAACTTAAGAAGAAGCCAGGAATACCTGAGGAAGAAAGCCAAGACACTGCTGCAAGTCAATACTATTGGTATTCCACCTAGCCTTTCTGTTGACATTTCACAATGTAACTGTACCCTGGAAAAAGGGAACTACCCATATCTATACTTAAAGAATTATCATATGCTGGCTCTGAGTAAATGCCAATTCCTGGCCACTGTGGCCAACTGTTAAGAAGAGGGATTTATTGGCATCAAGTGATACATGGAATTTTGATCCAAGTCCATCTCACAAGGGGCCCAGCATGTTCTTGAAGACATTCTGTAGTTATTTCCCTATTCATGTATGCAGGCTTGAAAAAAATGACAAGAGGCACCTGGCTGGCTCAATCAGAAGAGCAAATGACTTTCAATCTCAGGGTTTTGAGTTTGAGCCCCACATTGGTATATAGAGTACTTAAATAACACTTAAAAAAATAAAAAATGATAACTAGAAGAATTCTCACAATAGCTTCTTGACCTGTGGACTGCTGGCTATTATATATGTAGGAAAACCAAGAGTAAGCTTCTGGAATTATCACTCCTTACCACAATAGAAAATAAAAGTTAATACCAAATCTCTAGGAGGATTAGTGCTACCATCAAATATTTGAAAGATATAAGGATGATGATTCTTATCACATCCCCCTTTGACTCTCTTATTTAGGTTGTGCAGTAGACATTCTTGGAGAACGATAGAGGATTATCCCAAACTGGCTTAGTCAGTTTGGGCTGCTATAACAAAATACCATAGCCTGGGTGGCTTAATAACATTTATTTCTCACAGTTCTGGAGGCTGGGAATTCCAAGATCAAGGTGACCATGGATTTGGGGTCTAATGAGAGACCTTTTCCTGGTTTATAGAGGGCTGTCTTCTTGTTAGATCCTCACATTTGGGGAGAGACCTCTAGTCTCTTAGGGCATTAATCCCATAATGGGGCTTCACCCCCATGATCTCCTCTAAACCTAATTGACTCTCAAAAGTCCCATTTCCTAATAAGATTATATTGGGGATTATTGTTTCATTATATGAATTTGGGGGGGATACAACCATTCAGTCCATAAGACAAGCCTAATTTGGGAATGACTCTGTTAAGCACTTGATCAGCAGCTACAGATTTAGCAACTCTCTATCCCTATCTCAGTAAGCAGAAAACAACAGAAGCCCCTCAGGTGCACATAGATAGGCATGTGCCATTACCACCTTGCCTCAAGGCTAATTAACTCTTCAGCTCTAGTCAGAGTCCGTTTCATCTTATTTTCCCCAGGAGGTCACACTGGTGATTACATTGATGACATCAGACTGATAAGACCTGGTGAACAAGGAGTGGCAGTCACCCTGAATTTCTTAAGAGAGATGTATGCCAGAAAATAAGATTTATATAGAAGATAAACCTCATAAAGATTCAAAGTCCTGACAACTTGGTTCATATGTCACTGGATCAAGATAGAATTATAAACTGAAATAAAGAAGGAATGAACAACTCCCAGAATTACATGCAAGGACTGATGGGACTTTAGTTTTCCCCTATTAGGGTGGAGATGAGCAAGTTCTTATTTGTATAAGTGACAGAAAAAATAAGTTAAGCTTTTGTCTTGCTGTTGTTTGAAAATCTAAGTCAGGGAAGAAGGGCATGTTGGTGCGTTAAATAACCACAGAGGTGCAATGCAGTATATTGCAGATTGAGATTCACACATGCAGACCCCAGACAGATAAAAACAATCCCCCTTTACTTTTACAACTAGGTTCTGGAAGCAATTTAGAGTCTACCAATCAGATGAACTCTGAATTTGGGAGGTAGAAGCAAGGCAGAGCCCACATTTCTGCTGCTTCTGGGCTCCTACTAGCAAGTGTGATCATGGACTGTGTGTTGGCCAAGTCCCAGTGGCTAGTCATGAGCTTTGTAGGTGTCAAGAGCCAGAGCAAGTTATCTGTTTTGGTGATGTGATCATTGCAGGCATGGCATTGATCTGGATCCAGCAATAACAGCAGCAGCTTTCTGATCATGGTAGTTTCCTGACTATGACAGTTACCTGCTGTGACAACTAATTGAACCTGGCAGCAGCAATCTGGTTCTGGAACCAGCAGTTTCCTGATCACAGAGGAGCAGTAGCTCCTTTGTTGACCCAGTTCTGTGATCTTGGGGAGTCATTCCTGGAAGCAAAACCTATAATTTTCAGCCCTCTCAACAATTCTAAAGCCATTAAATTACTTCCAATAAATGTCTTCCTGCTTAATGAGCTAGAATAGATTCTGCTCCTCAAAGATGAACCTGGATTGATACAGAGCACATGTATGAGAGTTTCTCCAGGGCATATCCCAGGAGTGTAATTGATGGGTCATGGTATAAACATTTACGGTGCAGGGAAAATTGGACAGCTATGTGTAGAAGAATGAAACTCGACCATTCTCTTATACCATACACAAAGATAAACTCGAAATGGATTAAAGACCTAAACATGTGGAAGGAATCTATCAAAATCTTAGAGGAGAACACGGGCAGTAACCTCTTCGACATTGGCACAGCAACTTCTTTCAAGACATGTCTCCAAAGGCAAAGGAAACAAAAGCAAAAATGAACTTTTGGGACTTCATCAAGATCAAAAGCTTCTGCACACCAAAGGAAACAGTCAACAAAACAAAGAGGCAACTCACAGAATGGGAGAAGATATTCACAATTGACACTACAGACAAAGGGCAGATATCCAAGATCTATAAAGAACTCCTCAAGCTCAACACACACAAAACAGATAATCACGTCAAAAAATGGGCAGAAGACATGAACAGACACTTCTCCAATGAAGACATACAAATGGTTAACACACACATGAAAAAATGTCCATCATCATTAGCCATCAGGGAGATTCAAATCAAAACTACATTGAGATACCACCTTACACTAGTTAGAAAGGCAAAACTTAACAAGACAGTAAACAACATGTGTTAGAGAGGATGTGGAGAAAAGGGAACCCTCTTACACTTTTGGCGGAAATGCAAGTTAGTGCAGCCATTTTGGAAAACAGTGTGGAGATTCCTCAAAAAATTAAAAATAGAGCTACCTTATGACCCTGCAATTGTACTACTGGGTATTTACCCCAAAGATACAGACGTAGTGAAAAGAAGGCCATCTGTACCCCAATACTCATAGCAGCAATGGCCACAGTCACCAAACTGTGGAAAGAACCAAGATGCCCTTCAACGGATGAATGGATAAAGAAGATATGGTCCATTTACACAATGGAGTATTATGTCTCCATCAGGAAGGATGAATACCCAACATGGACAGGACTGGAAGAAATTATGCTGAGTGAAATAAGGCAAGCTGAGAGAGTCAAGTATTATATGATTTCACTTACTTGTGGTGCATAAAGAATAACACGGAGACATTGGGAGATAGAGTGGGAAAGTGATTTGGGGGAAATTGGAGGGGTAGACAAACCCCCTGAGACTCTGAGAAAGAAACTGAGGGTTTTGGAGGGGATGGAGGTGGGGGGGTTGGGTGAGCCTGGTGGTACACATTATGGAGGGCACATATTGCATGGAGCACTGAGTGTGGTGCATAAACAATGAATTTTGGAACACTGAAAAGAAATAAAATAAAATAAAATGGAAAAAAAACTACTAGAACTCATAAATGAATTCAGTAAAGTCACAGGATACAAAATTAATGTACAGAAATCCATTGCATTTCTATACAGTAATAATGAAGCAGCAGATAAAGAAATTAAGAAAACAATCCTATTTACCAGTACACCAAAAATAATAAAACACCTGGGCATAAATCTAACCAAAGAGGTGAAAGACCTGCACTGTGAAAACTATAAAACACTGATGAAGGAAATTAAAGATGACACAGAAATGCAAAGACATTCCATGCTAATGGGTTGAAAGAACAAATATTGTTAAAAATGTCGGGGCACCTGGGTGGCTCAGTGGGTTAAAGCCTCTGTCTTCGGCTCAGGTCATGATCCCAGGGTCCTGGGATCGAGCCCCGCATCGGGCTCTCTGCTCAGCAGGGAGCCTGCCTCTCCCTCTCTCTGTGCCTGCCTCTCTGCCTACTTGTGATTTCTGTCTGTCAAATAAATAAATAAAATCTTTTAAAAAAAAATGTCTATACTACCAGAAGCAATCTACACATTTAATGCAATCCCTATCAAAATATCAACAGTATTTTTCACAAAACTAGAACAAACAATCCTAAAATCTTTATGGAACCACAAAAGAACCTGAATAGCCAAAGCAATTGTGAAAAAGAAAAACAAAACTTAAGGCATCACAATTCTGGACTTCAAGTTATATTACAAAGCTACGGTAATCCAAACAGTATGGTACTAGCACAAAAGTAGACACATAAATCAATAGAACAGAATAGAAAATCCATAAATAAACCTACAATCATATAGCCAATCTTCAACAAGGCTGGGAAGAATATCCAATGGGAAAAAGACAGTCTCTTCAACAAATAATACTGGAAAAACTGGACAACAACATGCAAAAGAAAGAAACTGGACCAGTTTCTTACACCACACACAAATTCAAAATACCTAAATGTGTGACCTGAAACCATAAGAATCCTAGAAGAGAGCACAAGAATAATTTCTCTGACTTTGGCCGTAGCAACTTTTTTTCTACATAGGTTTCCTGAGGAAAGGGAAACAAAAGCGAGAATAAACTGTTGGACTACATCAAAATGAACAGTTTCTGAACAGCAAAATGGAAGGAACCCCATGAAGTACTGCTTTTTTGCTTCTTTTCCTGTTTCTAATCTTGCTAGGACATGCACCCCTACCCTATGTGTAGCTTATAGAACAGATAATGTATGTCCTCCTGGTAAAGATCAAGGATTTAATGATTTCTTTGGAGTCTTCCAGCACAACAGATAACATCTAAGGAGTGACCAGGCAGGGTCATCATGTCATGAACATTTTCCAAGACCACTGACTCACCAAGAGCCCCGGCTCCAGGGCATAAGTGACTTAAGAACAAACACTCATCTTTGCTCCCAGTTGCCTGAGAAGACATATGCACCAGACCATACTCTTCAATAAAAAACCCCAGGCCCAAGCAAAGACAAGATTCATTCTTCTTTCCTTTCCAAGTCTCCCACATGCTTTGCCTGCATCTGCACTCGCTAATAAACTCTGTTCTCACTTCCTCTTGGATAACGTTTGATTGCTAGCCTGCGTGAAGCCAAGGACCCTCTTGTCTGGTCCTGCGGTCCAACCAGCCTGTATCAGCTGCTATTATCAGTGTTACTAATTTTTTTAAGATTTTATTTATTTATTTGAGAGAGAAAGAGCACAAGCAGGAGGAGCAGCAGAGGGAGAATGAGGAGCAGGCTCTCCTCTGAGCAGGGAGCCCAACGCAGTGTTCCTGAGCGGAAGGCAGAGGCTTAACAGGCTGAACCACCTAGGCACCCCCATCAGTGTTATTATTATTTGTTGGTGCAGACATACTGTTTATCAATATGTAGAAAAATATGCCTTTAGCCTTTTATTTAGATTTTCCTTAAAGTAGAACCATCCCCTTATCAAAGTTTCTCTGGTCCAAACCAGAGGATGACAGTATTAGTTAGCTGTGTTGCCTAAACAATGAATCTCAATCGATAACAGCTTATAAAACAGTAGCATTTCATCTGGACTTCAGGTCCACTATAGCTGTTTTTGACAATGTGCAGGCTGTGGCTCTGCCCTGTGAGTCTTCATGTTCTAGAACATACACTAAAGAAGCAGCCCCTGTGTGGGACATGCCATTCTCACTGCAGGTGGAAAAGAGGGCCCGAGTCAAAACGCACCATGGCTGTCATACCTCCTGCTCAAACATGACATCTCTGATGCCCACTCACCTCTTATTGGCCACAGAAGTCCACTGCTAAGCTCAGTGTCAATGAGACAAAGTGGAGAGCCTGAATACACAAGTGAATAAGGACCAGACCTATGCAATAAGACTTTGACCCATAACCTGGGCAGCAACCAGCCCAGGAAGCCAAACCACATCTGCAGCAATCGGCCCCAAATGGCCCTAAATGACTTAGTCAATGACCGCCAGAAATTTTTGCCCTGCTTCTGACTCAGGATCAACCAAAGAGAGCCAAATATGCTTTCAAACCAATCACACAACAGCTCCCACTTCCAGTTAGATCTGCCTCCAGCTTCCCCATGCCAACAACATCCAATCAGCATACCTGAAGCCTTCCATTTCTTTCTCTATAAAATCGCTCTCCTACTCCCCTGCCTGCCTTTGAGTCTCTGCCAAATGCTAGTGATGGAGGCTGACTGCCTTGCTATATAGCAAACTCTGAATAAATAGCCTCTGTTTATTCTCAGTTGGGTGGTCTTCGCTTGTTTCCACAAAATATACCCCTCCCATGGCGGGAAGGTCAGGCTGGGAGGGTTACTGCAAATCATATGGCAACGGGTGAGTATGAATAATCCTCTTTGAGGGAAGGGGAGAATAAGTAAAGAGGGGGCAATACACAATCTGCCACAGTTTACCCTCTGGATTATTGCTTTCATCCTTTCCACATGCAAAATTCCATGTAATTATGAAAGCACATCTGAAGTCCAACATCTGAGTGTCTACTCTTTCTTCAGAGATATATGGACTAGAACACAAGTTATATGTTTAGGATATAATAGTTGCTCAGGAATAACAGTAACAAACACTCTTCAGAAAGGGGAAAAATGAGAGATGCACAGCAGTAACAGAACAATAGCAAATCTCTTTTTAATATTTCATTTAAATTCAATTTAGTTAACTTATAGGGTATTATTAGTTTCAGAGGTAGAATTCAGTGATTCATCAGTTGCATATAACACTCAGTGCTCGTTATATCACATGCCCTCTTTAATGCCCATCACCCATTCCCCTACTCCTCTCCCCTCCAGCAACCCTCAGTTTGTTCTTTATATTTAAGAGTTTCTTATACTTGGCCTCCCTCTCTGTTTTTGTCTTATTTTATTTTTCCTTCCTTTCCCTTATGTTCATCTGTTTTGTTTCTTAAATTCCACATATGAGTGAAATCAATGGTACTTGTCTTTCTTTGACTGACTTATTTCACTTATCATAATACCCATTAGTTCCATCTACATTATTGCAAATGGCAAGATTTCATTCTTTTGATGGCTGAGTAATATTCCATTACACATACACACACACACCAGCAGCAATGTCCACAATAGCCAAAATATGGAGAGAGCCCAGATGCCCATCAACAGATGAATGGATAAAGATGTGGTATATATATGCCAATAGCAATTCTAAAACACCCTGGGCAAATGTTGCAAAGGTCTCCTCTGTGGGGAGGAAATGCTTCTAGATTTGGCTCTAGTTATATTTCCTGAAAATAATTCTTCAGTCCACTTCTCTCTCTGCCTCTTTTTTGTTATTATTTTTTTAAGATTTTATTTATTTATTTGACAGAGAAAGAGATCACAAGTAAGCAGAGAGGCAGGCAGAGAGATAGGGGGAAGCAGGCTCCCTGCTAAGCAGAGAGAGTCTGATGTAGGGCTCGATCCCAGGACCCTGAGATCATGACCTGAGCTGAAGGCAGAGGCTTAACCCACTGAACCACCCAGGTGCCCCTCTCTGACTCTTGATTCTACCTTAAAAGAGACTCTACCTTTTTCATTATCCTCCTTGACTGCATCTAAAAAGGCCACTGAATAACATGTCCTTCTTCATGGCTGAGCATTGTTAAAGAAAAAATTATTCTGACATTTGTTAAGACAGTAAGGATCTTACTTACTGTCTGTCTTACAAGATTTCCATTACAAGACTTTCCATTACATTCACTTACAAGGCTTCCACATTATTGTAATAGGTGCCAAGACTATCACAATAGGGAGGTAAGTCGGGATCGATTCTGAATATGGCAAACACAAGTGGGGATTTATAGTCAGTGAGCAAAATGAGGGGGTAGATGGAAAATTACTAAGAGGAGCACTTGAAGGGTAGCTGTTAAACCAACTTAGCAGTATTCTTGCTGAAGGCAAGCCAGGGTGACCAGATATCAAGGGTGGAAGAAATTCTAGAATGGTATGGGTGGGGGGAACTAGTTGAAAAGAGGGCTCTTAACGGTCAGCATTTTCCTCAGCCTGCTTTCTGCCTATAGATATGTAGGAACCCAACATTTTGCTTTTATGTCTTGCAGTCATGGTCTTTTCAAATTCAAGCCAGTGATGGCTCTTTTGACAAACTCTCTCTCTCTCTCTCTCTCTCTCTCTCACACACACACACACACACACACACACAGAACTGTTGGCTTTGATTTGAGTTAGGTCCATGTGACAATAGCCATTATAATTTTTTTAAGCCCCTTCCCCCACCATAAGCAGATAAGAGACAGGCCCTTATCACTTTTCTCTGAGCCCTCTCTTTTCTACTGTCCAGCTAAAAGGATTTATTTGGCAGGGAGGGAGACACCTTAATACATTTAGAGATTTTAAGAAGGGGTGTGGTAGTCATGCCCTTTGATTTATTCTTCTGCCCACTACTGAATTTTAATTGGCTTCTACTGCTGAAAGTATTTCTAAATTTTATCTTTTATTGGTAGATAAGAAAAACAGTTACATATTTCAACCCTGCAACTCTCAACACTTCTAAATTCTCTCTTTCCTCTCATCCCTGCTTGACCAATTCCTTGCTGAGTTCATTTCTTCCTTATAGTTGCCAAATACACCTAATAACCACCACGGCACATTAGTGACATTCAGTTTCACCACATCTTAACCTAAAGTCACAAGTATATTAAGTGTTTTATCTGCCTTCAAATTATTAGGGAAAGCCTTTATGCCACATATTTACCACTCCATGTCATAGATAGCCATTTTTCCCCTATCTTTAAAATTTCCCATTTCATATTGGCCAGAAACCAATGCCATATCTTTTAGGATTTTTGTTATGCAGCATTTCATACCTGGTACCAGTCAGTTTTGCTATAATAACAAATGATCCCCTGAATCTCTGTGGCTTATAAAATAAAGTTTGTTTATTCAGCACTTGTGTTACATGTGGACAGAAGTGGGGTTGTGACTCTGTTCTAAGTGGCTTCTCATTCTCAGACCCAGGCAGGAGAAACAGCCCCTATTTAGGACATGCTGTCCTCACAGCACATGGAAGACAGTGTTAGAGCCAACCACTTAATGGCATTTATCACATCTGCTCAAATAGGACTGGCCACAGGAAGTCACATGGTGAAGCCTAGTATCAATGGGGCAAGAAAGAATACTCCTTGAGGGGTGAGAACTGCAGGGTGAAAATGTATAACCTTCTCATAAGGAATAGGAAGCAAATAATTAAAGAAATCATAAAACCAACCACATTTCAAGAACAGAATTATAGGAGGAAGATATTTTTCTCTCTTGATCTTGACAAGCAAGAGAATTAATACATGAGTCAACAATCCCCACTAAAACTTTGATAAGAAGAAAAAGGAAAAACAGACTGTGTGTGATTTCCTTTTGCTCTTGATCGCTTTGTTTTCACTCCCTCTCTAGTCATACATAAAGTGTAATATGTCATCCGGAATAAAAGAAAAAAACAGTCCCCATTGATTTTGCTCACTTTACATTACTAAGACTGCTGAGACCAGGGACACTGGGTGGCAATGGAAGGGGAGGATTATAGATTCCACTTTTCCGGGATAGAGATCTATTCCTCCCTCCTATAGCTTACTAACTTCGGCCAACAGAGTAGGCCAGTTCCTAGAATAGCACGCAGATCATAAGGCCACATCTAGACTTTAAAAATAAAATTTCTCAAAGTATCAGAGTAATCTGCTACAGTTCAGTAGCTAAATGCCCAAATAAATGCACTCTGTGTTATTATTTTTGTATGGTCCAATGTCAGGAGCAGAGACTCCCTCTTCTTGAACAGGGCAGCTGCTAACTTATACTGCTCTGGGGCTAAAGATGAAAAAGGTATCTCCCCTTGGTGGACATATTAAAATACTACTTTTAAAAAGTTCCCTTCCCTTCCATGTGGTAAATTAGTAAAAGATGTCCCCTGAAGAAGAGCACATGGCTTAAAGAAAGTAGCTTTGTAGGATGAAAAAAAAATGCAATTTGCTCCCAGCAAATGTAGTCATTCGCAAGGTTTCAGCTTGGTAAGTGCAATATGGCTTTGACTGAAGCCCCCACTCACCTCTTGGACCAGGTGCCTTTGTTCAGTGCACAAAAACACAATTATGAGTGACAGCCTTGCATTTGACATTAAGCATGGGATGCAAAAATCTCATGTAAAACTTGTCCAAAGGAATATTTTTCCCCAATAAATTCATTCTCAGCTTCTGCAGACTAGCGTTGAGTGGTTTAATTAAACTCCACACTGACGTGAGCCAGTCACTAGCATCCATTCTCTATTGAGAAAGGAGCCTTAGGTAACTTAGTGGTTTGAGTACAATAAGACCTTTCTCTTCTCTGTAGGTAATATGTCATGTTTAGTGCCCTCTAATGGAGTTATTTATACACTTCCTTAATGCAGAAACAAGCTGGTGAGGTGGGGTTTTAGGTTTTCTTTTTTTCTCTCGCTCTTTCATTATCGTTTTGCATTTTATTCTCCTTTCTGGTTCAGTCTTCCACATTCAGATCTTTACCTTTTCTTGCCAGTCACCAGTAACAGTATACTTGAAAATGTTCACAGGGTTTTCTCCAGACACCTGCTGTCAAGAACGACATCTAGGAGACCTGTACAGTAATGGCCTCTCATTAGAGAGATTTGCCATATGCTATTATAAAGAAGTCATTCTTCAACCCCTTTGCTTCACACAGCATCATACTCAGCAGTGCAAATGTTAAGGATTATTTAATGTTTCATAACACTCACAAATGGAGTTTTAACAAAAAATGATCAACAAACTAAGACTGTTTACTTTTGGGAGAAGCCAGTGTCAAAGCATTGCAGCAGCCTGAACTGTAATGTGAGTTAGAATTTTTCACATTTGTACAGTATCCACTCTGGCAATGTGTGTGTTCAAAGTGCAGAAAGAGTGGCCAGTCACTTGTTTTTCTTAACATATATCTACTCACAGTTGAAGCAGTCATGAATAATCTAGGACCATTCATCAGAAGCCACACAAAGTACATAAAATAGAAAATAAAAATAAATAAATCAACGCTTTAAAAACCTGCTCAGTTCTAATTTGCTCACTGTAATTTTAAAGTTAACTTTAAAAAAATGAAAGTTAACTTTTTAAATAACACTTTTTGGGAAAACTTCGTGAAAATTAAAGAAATTCATCTGTTCACCTAGCTGAGGAGAATAGATGTGGTCGGTTATTTTCATGGAACCAAACTGAGTTTATATAGTTTTGATAAGATGGTTATAAATTTTCATTGCATTGTGATCTTCTTGGGGATTCCAGAAGCAACTATCCAGAGATGACTCGTCTCCAAGTATTGTCCTTCTCAACTTTATGTAGTGTGAAGATAAAAAGAAGGATGTTTTCAGTTACAAGTAATGGAAATCTCAAGTCAAATTGGCCAGAATACTAACAAACAATTTCATGTAATGAAAACTCCAGGAGTAGGGAGGGCTATGAGATGTCTAAGTCAGTGGCTAACAATGTTATCAGCTCTATCCTTCTCTCTACTGAGGTTGGCTTTATTCTCAGGCTGGTTACAAGATGACTTTGGTAATTCCAGAGCTCATATCTTGATAAAATACAGATGACAGATTTTTCTCTTCTATGGATCTCTCTTAGGAGCAAGAAAATGTGTCCTAGAAGCTCTCTTCCAAGCTTCTATATCTCATCCCTAAATCACCACTGGTAAAAGGAATGAGATTATCCTTAAATAAACCAATCCTAGTGCTGGAGCTGAGGAAATGTCAGGTAGCCTAAGGTATATGACTAAATGTTGTTGGGGGACTTAGAAGGGGGGAACACTTTCACAAAATTGGGTTTCTGGGAGAAAAGAAAAAAGAGAAAATGGATGCTAAATGAGGAACCAGTATAATCTTCT
This sequence comes from Taxidea taxus jeffersonii, assembly GCA_003697995.1. Taxonomy (NCBI): domain Eukaryota; kingdom Metazoa; phylum Chordata; class Mammalia; order Carnivora; family Mustelidae; genus Taxidea; species Taxidea taxus. Next base: position 38,354 of record RCUC01161942.1, on the reverse strand, counting down.
CTGATAGCTAAATCTGGAAGTGCATCTGATCCTTGAACAACAAGGGCTTGCACTGCTCAGGTCCATTTATACATGGATTTTTTTTGATGAATGCAGTATGGTACCGTAAAGCTACTTTCTCTTCCTACTGATTCTCTTACCAACATTTTCTTTACTCCAGCTGTATTGTAAGAATATAGCATATAATACAGACACAAAATATGTGTTAACTGACTGTATACTTCCAGTCAACAGTAGGCTTTTAGTAGTTAAATTTGGGGGGAATCAAAAGTTACACAGAGATTTTCAACTATACAGGTGGTCAGTACCCCTAACCCCAACATTATTCAAGGGATGACTATAGTTTAATAAATTTTAGTACCTTAGGGTGCCTGGGTGGCTCAGTCAGTTAAGTGTCTGTCTTTGGCTTGGGTCATGATCATGATCTTAGGGTCCTGGGATTGGCCCCAAGTCGGACTCCCTGCTTCAGTGGGGAGAGACAGAGGGAGTTTCTCCCTCTGTCTCTGCTCCTCTTTCCGCTCATGCTCTTTCTCTCAAATAAATAAATAAAATCTTTAAAAATAAATAAATAAATTTTAGTGTTTCCAAACCACTACTGAAATCCTGATTGTAAAAACAGAAAGCTCTTCCTTCTTAAGAGCTTTCTTAAGAGTCCAGTTTCTTCATGAGGTTTAATATTAAAAAGGAAAGGAAAGGAAAAAGAAAAGAAAAACCTTATATATTCTTAGAGATGTATGTACTGAGCCTTTCCAACCTCAAAATTAAGAAATTTCCTACACTCACTATCTTTAAAGTAGATATTTTGGCTCCTTATAATTGCTGGATACTCACCACAGAGAAAACTGAATGGATTTATGGCCAATATGAAGACTTGCTGAGAGGCTAAAAAATTATGGTTCTTCCCAAAAGATATGGGAAATATTTCCAGTTTGTTGTGATCTATGTTTTTTTCTCATGTTACAACTACTAATCCACATATTTGGGGATCCCATGTATGTATTCTCTACGTTTTTTTAAATAGTCTAATATCTTGCTACTCAAAATACATTTCTTGGACCAGCAGCAGCAGCAGCACATGAGAGCTTGTTTGAAATGCAACATCTCAGGCCCACCTCAAACCTACAGAAGCTGCATTTTAACAAGATTTCCAGAAGATTAATATTCACATTAAAGTTCAAGAAGCACTGCTACAAGGAATATATAGTTGCTCCCAAGGCTCCTGGTACCTGGGGGTTACTATACCTAATTTGAAATCCAGCAACTACAGTGTTGTATAACCCACATCATATAACCTTGGAACTTGAGGGACCAAGAAACTAATATCATAGGCTAAAAAAATAAAATTCTTGCTCATCTCTTATCTCTGTTCCATTAATCCAAATATGAAGATTTCATTTAAACTCACTCATCTTTATACAAAGGATGCCAGAAAAATGTCTGATCCCTTCTTCTGATCACATTAAAACAGTTTGGATATTTAGACATGGGTTTCATGGTACACAGTGGGAAGACAAAAGATTAGAACTTGCTTGGAGTCATTTAGATAAATGCTGGCTCAATTTCACCAAATACGGACTGAGGGCAATATGGAGGCCAACATATGGCAGGTGCCCAGTAAATACCCTCCTGTTAATTTTTTTAAGTGATAATGAGACTAAAGTTACAAACTGAAGTTTGTTTCTATGGCTTGATCATTTAGACAAGTACAGTATGTTCAGAGGCTTATCTACCCCACATTTAGCACACTCTCCTTCTTGGCATTTCTCTCATTTCCTCGAAAAGCCTTTTCTGGAGAAACTTCAGATCAGAAGCCAAAGAAAATTCTGCTCAATTTGCCCTGCTCCCCATAGACCTCCCAATGACTGAAGGCTTTCATTCCCTTCTCTCCCACATTAATTCTGGCTGTGCATTAGTCACCATCAGTGTTTCCCTAGGTTTCATGATGAGAAAGCAGTGAATTTGCTAGGCTAGTCTAGACTGTGTTAGCAGGCTGCTGCTTTATTTTCATGGATATTTGTTTTGTTTTCCTTTGCTTTGTTTGTTGTTATAGTTGTTTTTGCATAATACTGACAAAAAATATAACCAAAGATGTATAAAGGTACAGTCAAATCTACAAATGTAAGATCTATAAATATATAGCCTCCAACACCTTTGCTCCCTCTTGTTTGCCCTTTATTTATTCTTTGTCAACTTATCTTCCCACACCAATGGCTTTTGTATCCCTACTGCCTCTCCTCTGAACAGAGGACCTTGCCTTCTGCTTCATAGAAAATTTTGAGGCTTTGCAGTAAGAACTTTTCTGGCTTCAGCACCCCCCAACTCCCAATTTCTATACATCCTTTTCTTAACTTCCTTTCTCCAGTCTCTTCCTTTCGAATTTCCAGTTCCAGACTTAATCCCTTTACCTCTATTCCTGATACCTTCTATACTAGGTTGAATGGCAGTCCCTAAAAATATATGTCCATGGCTTACTTCTATACTAGGTTGAATGGCAGTCCCTAAAAATATATGTCCATGGCCAAATGTTACCTTATTTGGAAAAAAGAGTTTGGAGGATGTGATTAAGTATCTTGAGCTGAGGATATCATCCTGGATTATCCAGGTGGGTCCTAAATTCAATAACAAGTGTACTTATCAGAGACAGGCAAAGAGATTTGAAACAGAAGAAGACAAAAACACACGGGGGAAGTGGATGTGACTATGGTGACAAAGATTGCAGTGATGAGGTCACAAGTCAAGGAATGGCAAGGACAGCCAGCAGCCATCAGAAGCTAGAAAAGTCATGGTAGGGTCTTTCCAACACCCCAGGCTCCAGAGAGAGGTGGCCCTGCTGACACTTTGATTTCAGACTTCTGACTTCCAGACTGTGAAAAAAAAAGAAATCTGATGTTTTAAGCCACTAGGTTCTTGGTCATTTGTTACAGCAACTATAGGAAACTAATATACCTTCTCTACCAGAGGAAGATCTTGCCATTATCAATTAGCTCCTCTTTCTCCACTTTCAATCCTTCTACTGCCTCTTTTCCCTTAGCCGTACATCTTTGCAATGTTCTTCTGTCTTAAAAAATATTTTATTTGTTTTTACTCTGTATGCTTTTCTGTTTCCTTTTCAGGTAAACACTCCAAAAATAGCCTGCATGCTTTATTCCCTCTCCATTTGCTCTCTCTCACACTGCATACTGCTACAGTCAAACTGCTCTACCTATTGCTCCAGTGAGATGCTCTTGCAAAAGTCACCTGTGTTCTCATAATTGCTAAAACCAGTGAATTCTTGTCAACTTTCATCTTATTTGACCTCCTTGCTGTATTTGATATTCCTGCCTCCTCTCTTGGAATGTATCCTTTTCTTAAGTTCTAAGGTGTAACTCTCTCCTAATTCTCTTTATCTCCTGCCCCATATCTTCATAAACTTCCTTGTTGTTCCTGTTTTCCTAGTCATGTAAACATTGTTAATACCCTAGGTTCTTTCTACTCCTTCCTCTCCTTTATCGCTCTCTGAAGAACTTCATCTTCTTCTATGCTCTACCTATCACAAATATGGAAGAAAATCTAATCAGTTTTTTTATATGACTCCTTCCCTGAAATTCTAAGTACAGACAGCCAACTGCTTACTGGCTCTATATTAAGGAGTACCCACATCAACACCTCAAACTTAATATTTCCCAAATGAAACTCATTGATTCCACCATCAGAAACTGGTGAAAATAGGAGTCATTCGTAGGAGGCAATTCTTTATGGCACTTTCCACTACACATCTCGGACCATCTTCTCAAAGACGTTAGTACAGCAAACAACCTTGGGAGACAAAGACAGTGTTTTTGTCTGGGTCAGGAAAATGAAGATACGTTTCCTGACCAGGAAGATAAAGGTAATTTCTCTGTTGTGGACCAAGATTGGGGGGCTTTGCTAGCAGCCCCTTACGAGATTGGAAGGTTCCTTTGCACAGAGTTCCTCAGCTCTGACAGATGATGGTATGCTTAGCATTCACTGGGTCTACTCCACATTGTCTACGTGACTTGGAGGATAAGAAGAACTGGTGCTGTGCCAGGAGTAAGCAACTGTCTAAGTCTGTGTGGTTCATTGTTTCCTTACCTACTGTGTTTACAGAGGTGTGGCACTGCTGAGGCTAGCAGTGCCAGTAGTTGCCACCACTTACAGGTTGCTTGGCCATGTGACAGCTATATGCCTAGAAGGGAGGGAGAGAGGAAATGGTCCAAAGATTGCATAAAAAGTTTGGCATTGAGTTAGTAAAGGCTGGAACTGGAGACCTTTGGGCAAAGTAAAAGATGAAGGGCCTCAACTGAAGTCTGGCAAAGAGCAGAGGTAGCAGACCCTAGAGATCTTCAGATACTTCACTCACTGAGGAAGTCACCAGTTATCTATCTGAAAAGACGCAGCAGAAATCTGTCTGCCATGTCTGAACCACAGAGGCCTGACTGATGTGCATCCAATTTGCTTCTTGCTGCCCAGCTTAGGCTCTTGCTGTTGAACAAGTGTGCCACTTGTGCTGGGCAGAAAGAAACTACCCAGGACCAATCAACAAATGAACCAAAATGATCTTTCCCTTGTATTAAGTTAAGGCATTATTTGTCATTCCCCAAATCAAAACCCAAAATCATTTTAAACTCTTCTCTTCCCTTTATCTTTTCTCTATCCTTCCATATTAAATTGATGACCAAGTTCTATCAATTCCCTCTCTATAACATCTCTCATTTATGTCCCTCCATCTTTATCCCACTTTAGTGGCTTTCGCTCAAGCTCTCATTACTTTACACCTGGATTCTTCTTATAGTCACCTAGCCCATCTCTTTGCCTCAAGCCTTGCTTTCTCCAATTCATTATCCACTGTCTGCTAAAACTCTTTGGGGAGTTTAGTAGACTCTGCATGTCTACTAAGATAAACTCTGCATTGAAATATGGCATATAAGGTCCAACACAATCTGGCTTCTACCTCTTTCTCTAACCTCTCTCTCCCCTCCTACTGCATGCCCAAGTACCAGTCATGTTGAAACATTTCCAAAACCCAAGCTCTTTCATACCTCCATGGCTTTGCTCATGCTGCTTCCTCTAAAATGCCCTTTCTTCTTCTCCTGCTGAACATTTCACTCAACTTCAGAATATTCTTCAAAAACGACCTCCTCTGTGAAGTTTTCTTGATTCTGTTTCCCCTGTGCATTGGGACCCTAGCTGTATTCTGTAACCAGTCCAATCATAGCATAAAATAGATTTTATTACACTTATTAGTTTCCATGTTTATCCTTCCCACTAAATTGTGAGATAACTGAGGAAAGAACCTGCCTTCTTTATCTCTAACACCTTGCACAGTGCTGAACACAAAGTAGACACTCAAAAAAGAAAAAAAAAAAAAAGCTTTCTAAATATGTTAATGAACGAGTGGATGAAGAATGTGAATCCGTGAATCCAGTTTACTGCCTTGAAGCCATGCTGTGGGTGCTAGAGAGGAACATGAATGAACATGACACCTCTTCCTAGTCCTCCAGTTTTACACAATGGCAAGTAATTTAAAATACTTTAAAATAAAATAAGCAAGGACTAATTACGAATTATAGTGTAAACACAGAATTAATACTGAAAGTACAGTGTTCAAAGGAAGTTCAAACACGATTTGGAACATTTTGAACTAAGACCTAGACTTCCCCAAGGCAGAAGAATTCAGCGTTCATGTTCTCTACCACTCAGAGTGATTTAGTAGAAAAGTTTCAGAAGTTATGTTAGAGTATAGTATTTATTATAAGTAATAAAATGGAACTCACGATATTACTAGCTAGGATGAAGGGAGTCTTCATAAGAGGTATGTATCATCTAAGGCAAAAGTACAGGAAGGCCTGGTTCTATACCCAAAATAGATTCCAAAATAATTCTTTCCCCAAAAAACTCAACAAACAAATAAACAAACAGAAAAACAAGATTCACAATAGAATTCTTTTAAATATCAAATTCTGTGACATTTAAAATACAGCTCAAGGGGTCCCTGGGTGGCTCAGTGGGTTAAAGCCTCTGCCTTCGGCTCAGGTCATGATCCCAGTGTCCTGGGATCAAGCCCTGCATTGGGCTCTCTGCTTGGCGGGAAGCCTGCTTCCTCCTCTCTCTCTGCCTGCCTCTATGCCTACTTGTGATCTCTGTCTGTCAAATAAATAAATAAAATCTTTTAAAAAAATAAAATAAAATACAGCTCAAATTATAAACATATGATTCTCCCAACTTTTCATAAACATGAACATTTTTATATCCCAGGGTTTCAGACCAGGTTTAGAGTCAGTTATGACAATTCAAAGACCTAAGTTTGTACTGGGGACTCGAGCTTTGCCTGCCCTCTTGTTTCTGAGCTATAGATAACGTCACACAAATTAAGAAAAAAGTTAAGCCCCATAGTTTCTATAACTCTTGAGTTGAGATAAAGATAAGGTAAATTTTTTTTTTTAAAGATTTTTATTTTTTATTTTGTTAGAGAGAGAGCAAGCGAGCACAGGCAGACAGAGAGGCAGGCAGAGGCAGAGGGAGAAGCAGGCTCCCTGCCGAGCAAGGAGCCCGATGCGGGACTCGATCCCAGGATGCTGGGATCCTGACCTCAGCCGAAGGCAGCCGCCCAACCAACTGAGCCACCCAGGCATCCCAAGATAAGGTAAATTTTAAAAAATAGTTGACTATGGGGGTACCTGGGTGACTCAGTCGGTTAAGCATCTGCTTTCAGGCTCAGGTCATTGTCCCAAGATCCTGGGATCAAGTCCCGCATTGGGCTCCCTGCTCAGTGCAAGCCTGCTTCTCTCTCTCCCTCTGCCTCTTCCCCAGCTCTCTCTCTCTCTCTCTCTCACTCACTCTCTCCCTCAAATAAAATAAAATCTTTTAAAGGTAAATAAAATAAAAATAAAAATAGTTGACTGTATTTGGGGAGCCTGGGTGGCTCAGTAGGTTAAGCTTCTGACTCTTGATTTAAGCTCAGATCATGATCTCAGGGTGAGATGGAGTGCTGTGTAGAGCCTGCTTAAGAGTCTCTCTCCCTCTGTCCCTTCCTTCACCCTCCACTTGCACACTCTCTCTCTCTCTTAAATATGTATAAATACATATATTTATATATTTAAATATATTTTATATATAAATAATACACACACACACACACACACACACACTTGACTGTATTCATATGACACAAAATACTTTTAAGAAAAAAAATTATTGGGGCACCTGGGTGGCTCAGTGGGTTAAGCCTCTGCCTTCGGCTCGGGTCATGATCTCAGGGTCCTGGGATCGAGTCCCACATCCGGCTCTCTGCTCAGCGGGGAGCCTGCTTCCCCCTCTTTCTCTCTGCCTGCCTCTCCACCTACTTGTGATCTCTCTATCTGTCAAATAAATAAGTAAAATCTTTAAAAAAAAAAAAGAAAAAAATTATCAAGGGACTATGTCAAAATAAAAAGTGTTTGCACAGCAAAGGAAACCATTAACTAAACAAAAAGGCAACCTACTGAATGGGAGAGGATATTCACAAGTGATATATCCAATAAGGGGTTAATATGCAAGATATATAAGGAATTTATACAACTGGACACCAAAGAAAAAAATCCAATTAAAAAATGGGCAGACAGGGGCACCTGGGTGGCTCAGCGGGTTAAGCCTCTGCCTTCAGCTCAGGTTATGATCTCAGGGTCCTGGGATCGAGCCCCACATTGGGCTCCCTGCTCAGTGGGAAGCCTGCCTCCTCCTCTCTCTCTGCCTGCCTCTCTGCCTACTTGTGATCTCTCTCTGTCAAATAAATAAATAAAAATCTTGAAAAAAAAATGGGCAGACAGCCTGAAAAGACATTTTTCCAAAGAATACCTACAGTTGACCAATAGACACATGAAAAGATGATCAACGTCACTCATCATCAGGGACATGCAAATCAAAACCACAATGAGATATCACCTTATACCTTTGTTGTAATGGCAAAAATCAAAAAGACAAAAAATAATAAGCATTGGTAAGAATGTGGGGAAAAAGTAACCTTCATGCACTGTTGGTGGAAATTTAAATTGGTATAGCCACTGTGGAAAACGGAATGTTTTTCTCAAAAAAAATTAAAAATAAAGCTACCATATGATGCAACAATTCTACTACTAGGTATTTACTCAAAGAAAACAAAACCACTAATTTAAAAACCACTATGTTTCTTGCAGGACTATTTATAATAGCTAAGATATGGAAACAACCTAAATGCCCATCGATGGACAAATGCATAAGGAAGGTATAATGTATATACAGACACACAGACACACAATGGGATATTTCTCAGCCGTAAAAAAAGAATGAGACTGTGCCATCTGAGACGACATAGGACGCAGAGGGTATTACACTAACTGAAATAAGTCAGACTGAGAAAGACAAATACCATATGGTTTCACTCATGAGTTAAAACAAAACAAAGCAGAATTAGATCTAGAAATACAGAGAACAAACTGATGAATGATAGAGGGGAGGAGGTGAGGGATGGGCCAAATGGGTGAAGGGGAATGGGAGACACAGTTTTCCAGCTATTGAATGAATAAGTCATGGAAATAAAAGCACTGCACAAGGAATACAACCAATGATATTGTAATAGCTATGTAACAGGACAGAAGGTAGCTGTAGTTGCAGTGAATATAGCATAATATATAAACTTGTTGATTCACTATGTTATATACTAGAAACTAATGTAACATTGTGCATCAACTATACTCTGAGAAAGAAAGAAAGGAAGGGAGAAAGAAAGAAAGAAAAAGAAAGAGGGAAAGGGAGGGAGGGGAGTATGGAGGAAGGAAAAATTATCAAAGTTCATCTACTATAGGAACTTTTTTAAAAAGTTCTCTTTACTAAAGAAAAAAAATTGTCCAAACAAGTTTAACTATATTACGCCAATTACAGATTATCTTCCTGCCACCTTAGAATCCATTTAGAGACACATTTATGTGCATATTTTACGTGTGTGTGTCACTAATTATATATGCCTAGAAAATAACTGCTGTTTTATGACATGTCTTAAACCACTAGTAAATAACAAAGTGGCCAGAAGAGTTAGAAAACAAAAGCAATCCAAAAACAGAGGGTGGAGGCAGCTGAAAATTTATAAGTTGCTCAAAAGACTATCTTGGGTTGATGCAAGAGGAAAATCTGAGAACACTTTCTTTAAAAAAAAAAATAATAAAAGGAAACAGAGCATGCAACTTCAGAGCTCAACTTGTGCCTAATCTCTTTGTGTGGGATTTTTTCATTCCAACACGTACCTCCCAGGACAAGCACAGCAGAAATCCCTAAATCATGTTCATCTTTTGAGGATAATATGTAATAAACATAGCCTTCCTTAACATGTGGGTCAGGTCAAAACAGTGTGTATCTCCCAGCCTGCCAATCCAAAATGTTTATACAGATACTATCTAATGAAAACGAACACTAGTGGCCACCTTGCTGGGGACAAAAAAGGATGCAGACGTAACAAAAGAACATGTGACTTAGGGATTTTGGAAGCAGTGAAGAGATTCTCATTATTGCTTGTGAATTGTATGGATTTTATGTGTGGCTCGTTTTCATTTTCACTGGGTGGTAAGCACCACCTCCTTTGTCCATACTGATTATGTCCCTAAGGAAGTTCAGATGCCTGGTTCTCACGGCATCAGCATTAGAGCCCCCCAAATTGCCAAGCCCCTGTTTTAATCAAGAATTATTTTTGTGGCAAATATGGCATGTGGAAGACACCTCATATTTCTGTTCCTGTTCCACCCTACATCGTTGGGTGACAAAACCTAACATAATCTGACTGATGCATACAGAGAAGACAATGCCGTCTTTGAAAAAGAGTATTTAAATCTTTAGGACATCAATCTTTTGTAGATTGTTTTACCTTCTTTTTGTCTTTTTATACACATTTCAAAGCAATTTCAGAGCGATAAAGAACGCAGGCATTATTACTCTTATGTCCTATCTTGGAGAAAAGACAAAGAACTGATAGAAACCTCCATTCTTAGCCACTGTGTCTTTATAGCAGCCATGCAGTGCTCTTCTGGAAATCCTCTCCATGTGGTATGTATTTGAAGCTGTAAGGTGCAAGTACTGGAGAAAACCCGGCTCTTTTCTCAGTGAAATGACCTGTTATTCTGTCAAAAGAAAGAAGGTGTTTCTCTGAGACCACCATTACACCTGCTATGCCTTACTGAAATTCAAACCTCCCACACCCCCAGGCCCCCATCTCTCAACTGCTCACATCTGGGAGCTGGCTAGCAAAACCACAGTTGGGTAGGGTGTGGGGGAAGGGTTAAAATATGGGTCCTGAATAAACAACTCTTGAAAATGTCTATGGTATTATGTGTATAACTAAATTTGGGTCTAACTATATGGTGAAAGTATCCAAACACTTGTGCCTTAATTGACATATGCCAAAAAAAAAATTAAAAAGATATTTGGCAAGGCATTTTGTTTTTGACATTAGTGAAATGCAGCCTAACAGTGTTCTTACTGTGGTCCTGCCCGAAAGTGATCACTTTTCTGTACTTTTCCTATGACAAATTTATTTTCCCTATATGCTTTTGTTGGCTAGCAGCTCTGGCATGACTTGACTGACAATGAGCCAGAAGATCTGAGTTTGGGGAAAATCCACAGCTCTCAAGCCTTGGCACATGATAGATAAGTGCAGAGCAAATACTACACATTCAAGTAAAGCCTTGTGTGTTGGCCTCATCACCAAAGGACACCACAGACATCAGACAAAAATGATATATCCTACAACCTTCGGAACAAAAATTCAGTAAAAAAAATTAGCTTTCCAATGTTAAAACAATTAAAACATTGCTAAAGCTCCCATTGGCTACATTAGCTAAGCAGTTGGTCATATGTTATAGGTTTTAGCTAGTTCACCTAATTGTTGTCCTAAATGAGATTTGAGAAAGTCCCCCTCTGATGATTTATCTTTCCTCTATAAAGTAGGAGGGGAGGCTATTAGCTCACAGTGAGGATGGAACTGGCAATTAATTATCCTAAAGAAAGAAATTATCCTAAGCCATGGACTATGAAAGTATTTTAACAGCAAATTCTTCAAAGAAGAACATATTTGTAATCTGTAGTAGCAATCTAATTGGGACATTAACATTTGAAATTGATCTTTCAACTTAATACTCTAGCATTTAATCACAAACAGTGCACAAAAGACTTGAGTACTACATAAGAGGTGATACCAAGGTATTCAGGATGTATCTAGAAAAGAGACCTAAAGATTCTTAGTTCAATGGACAAAAGTGTGCACTGGCACATGTGCGTGCGCACACACACACACACACACAATGCATTTAATAGATGAATGGATCTCATATCTGGCATGTTATTAAGCCTATCAATAAACAGGGCAACAATTTGTAGAACTTTCCTGGGCCACAATTGTCTGAATATTGCTAAACACTAAAAGTTCTTCCCAGAAAAACATGCACACAACAATTTTACGTAAAATTTCAGAGGGTTCACAGACCACCATAAAACCTATTACATCAGTTAGCTATTACTGACTACATCACAAACCAACCCAAATGTAATAGCATAAAACACACTATTTATCTGAAGATTCCTTGAGTCAACAATTTAAGCTGGATTCAGCTGAGCAGTTCCTCTGGTCTTGTCTGGGTTCCCTCCCCGCACCTTTGGTGAGCCATAGGTCAATTATGGGTGTTGTTTATGCTTCTGGGTGCTGGGTCCTGGAGGCCAGGACACTCCTGGCTCAATTCTATGTGGTCTATCATCCTCAAGCAACTTGTCTGAACTTATCCTCATGGTGGAGATAGGTGTTCAAGAGAAACAGCTGAAATGCTCAAGGCTTCCTAAGGTCAAATCTCATAACAGGTGCTATGTCTCATTCTTTTGACTAAAGCAAGTCACAAGCAGCCCAGATTCAGTGGGCTGCAAATAGACTCTACCTCTTAATGTAAGCTGTTATGAAATTATATTGCAAAGGGTATAATTACAGGAAGGGATAGAGAATCAGGGCCATTTTTTCCATCAATTTATCATATCTATCATGAACCTAGGTTAATAATTTTCTGCAATGAAAATTAAGTAACAGAGGTTAAAAGAAAAAGCAGGAGTTTATTTTAACTGTGATATATAAATGCAGAAATCAATAACTGATTGACATTCCAGAAAGTGCTCTTATGTCAGGTTCAGAGCCAACAGAATATCTTTTTCCTAGTGGCAAGCAAGAAATCTCCAATGCTTTTCTTTTCTGGAAGATAATATGTAAGGAAATAAATACACTCCACATAACTTGAAGTTCTCATTTTGTTATTGAAATAGGACATCATGATTGCACATATTAGCAATAATGATGGACAGGCTGAGGCAAGTCACACAATATTCTAAATGTCTGTGGCAATTTTTATGTCCGACTCTATTAAGTAATAGGGGACTTCAAGTCTTTCCTTGGGGATTCTATAGTAATATAGCACTAACATTTCCCGCTAAACCAGAATCCTAGAAAACACTATTTCCACAAAGCACAGAAAAACTTCAGGATGACAAAAATTCTAAATAGGAAATACTGAACTCACAGTGTGCCCTGAGTGTGTGACAATGGCCCCAGTGATTGTTGTGCCATCACCAAAAATCAGCTATCAATAGGTGTGAGTATAGTTATATTTTTCTTCCCCTTAGAAAGAACAACAACAACAAAAAAATTGACTATAGGAAATTTAGCAAATAATTGACAATAGTTGACAGAATTTAGCAAAATACAAGTCCTTTATTCAGGCGTGTTTAGTTTACATCTAGTGTGACTTTGCCATTACCAAAGGGTATATGTGTCTAGATAGAGGAGTACTTCTTTGATACTTCAATGCTTTAATTATTCTTTTTTTTTTTAAGATTTTTTACTTATTCATTTGACAGACAGAGATCACAAGTAGGCAGAGAGGTAGGCAGAGAGAGAGGAGGAAGCAGGCCTCCCGCCGAGCGGAGAGCCTGATGCGGGGCTCGATCCCTGGACCCTGGAATCATGACCTGAGCCGAAGGCAGAGGCTTTAACCCACTGAGCCACCCAGGTGCCCCTGCTTTAATTATTCTTACATTTTCCCCTAAATTATAAGAGCATTGGTGTAATGACTGACTCCACTTGGATGAATCCTCCATCTCATCCCAAATTCCTCTCTATAATTCTGTATTGGTTTCCTGTTGCTGCTATAACAAATTACCACAACTGTGGTGGCTTAAAATGATACAGATTCATTGTCTGACAGTTCTGGAGGTGAAATGTCTCAAAAGGTCTCAATGGGTTAAAATCAAGGTGTCAACATGCTGCATTCCTTTCTGGAGGCTCTGAGACTCCGTTTCCTGCCTGTTTGAGCTTGAATAGGCTGCCTGCTTTCCTTAGCTTGTGGCCTCTTGGCATATTCAAAGCCAGCAGGGGCTGTTGGATCTTTCTTACATCACATCACTCTCACACTGATTCTTCTTCTACCTCCCACTTTCACTTTTAAGGACCACTGTGATTACATCAGACTTACCCAAATCCAGGATAATCTCCCTATTTTAAGGTCACCTGATTAAGAACCTTAAATCTGTCTTCTACCTTAATTCCTCTTTGTCATGGAACATAACATATTCGCAGGTTCCCAAGATTAGGACGTGGACATATTTGGGAGGCCATAATTCTGCCTGCCACAAAAGCTAAGCCATCTCATCTCTTTTCTCAGACTACTTTGGATATTGATGCATAATGATGTAAACTAATTCTTCACAAGAGAGACTTTGCAGCACATGCTTATGATACCAAGGAGAATTTCTTTAGATGACAAACTGCATCTTCCCAATGCAAATTCTAGAAATATCTAAAATATCATCATTGAAATGGAAAAGAATATCACAGTTTTTCAACATAAGAAGGATCATTTGAAAGAATATAATTGAAATGTTTTATATATTATTTTTTAATTTAAATTCAATTAGCCAACTTATAGTACATCATTAGTTTCAGATATAGTGTTCAATAATTCATCAGTTTCATATAACACCCAGAGCTTATCACAACATGTGCCCTCCTTAACGCCCATCACCCAATTACCATATGTAGAACATGAGAAACAGGGAAGAGGAAAGTAGAGGAAAGGAGGGAAAACAGAATGGGGTATTTTATATATTATTGATAAGCTACACTCAGAGTCAATTCAGTGCATCATGCTTCATTATTGATAAATTCCTTGATTTACTACAAAACCTCTGCAAGTCCTTATTTTTACCCCTTTTCTTATCTGCAAAGCATGTGATAGTAATTGCTGCTTATTTTGAGGTAGTGATCAATTGGTTTAATTTTTTCAAATTACCAAATAAAGATGAATAATAAATAGTCTTTGGTTTCAACTTATAATAAAACTGACACAAAAATGACATGCCCATGTGTAAGCAGACATGAGGATTATTTATGTCTTGTGATCTAATTCTTTATCCTCTTAGACAACAGCGAACATGGTCTAATCCAGCATATAATTATATATAAGATATGGTAGGATGAAGGCAGGAGTTCTAAAGTACAAAAAAAAAAAAAAAGGAAAATTAAATCAGAAAAGAAAAAAGAGACCTAGGAAGAAAGGAGGCTGGAACTATTACAAATAAATGAGCGGGAGCACTAATTTCCTTGGAATTTAAACAGTGGTTACATAGTGGCTGCCTTCTTTTTTCACTAGGTATGACTTAATTTGAAATATTAGTATAAAATAGCATAATGTGGTATTGAAAGCATAAGGAAATATGAGAATAAATTAATGCCAACTTGACAGACAGTAGGGTCATTATGTGAGGTAACAGCTTTTTTTTTTTTTTTTGCTAACATTTCATTAGAAAAACTACTTATGTCTCCATTAAGAAATGTTCACTCAAAATATGATGTGGCAATTTTTAGATATTACCATTACCAGTATAAATCTGGGAGGAATAAACAAATAGCCATAAGCTATGGACACTTCCTGTTTTTATATAAATCATGGGTGGTCTTCTAGTATATTCAGTGTCTCCTACTTGATTTTGTTCTGGTCATAGAGAACTTTCCATCTAGACTGAACCATTTGAGTTTCCCCAATCATGTCTTCCTTCATTCCACTCCTTTCATCTAGAACATCTCTCCCACTTTTCCCTGGAATAATTCCTACTCCACCTTTAATCCTGAGTTTAGATATCACTCTGAGAAGCACTCTCTGACACCATGTTTTCTTGATATTCCTATAATGGTGTGCTCCTGTTATCACTATATTTGGCATATTATAATATAAATAAGTATTCACTTTTCTTCCTCTACTCTACTCCCCAAATCAGCTTTCCTGCTACTCGAAAGCAAGGTCCCTATTGTTTTCATCTTGCACTCTCAATGTCTGACATACAATGAGTTAGTTGAATAAATAGGTAAGTGGGAAAGAAGGAAAGGAAATGAAAGGAGAGGAGAGGGAAGAGGAGGAGAGGGGAGGGGAGGGGGAAATCTAGGCAAAAAGATACTTAATAATGCTTATTCACAAGCCCAACCATAAAGGTTTTCTACATCTATAAGAGAAATGCCACTTTCCCACCATCCATGATTATAAGAAGGGCGTTTATCAACACACCCCAGGCATTCTCAGCATGCTCCATTTTCACAGAACAGCATAGGACTATACAGTGCTCTGCTGCATAATTCAAGAATGATTCCATTCAATCACTAGCAAGCAACCAGTGTGATCATGTGAAAAATAATGAGGGACTCAATTAATATTCTTCTACCAAAGAGAGATGTAATCTGTCCTGATGTTGATAAGGCATTTTGATTGTTTTACAAAACAAAGTTAAAGACATTTAGAAAAAGGGGTTTTGAGTCATGTGTATATTAAACAAGTGAATGACTGACATGGGGATTATATTCAGAGGGCAACTATCAATGATATATTATCAATTTGGAGGAAACTTCCACACTGTGTTTCACAGGTAAAAGCCCTACATTTCTTATCATTACTAATGTCCTGAATAAGGGAATTAAAAATATGCAGTTGTTTGTACTCTGTTAAAAATTAATTTAGGGACACCTGGGTGGCTCAGTCGGTTAAGCTGCTGACTCTTGATTTTGGCTCAGGTCATGTTTTCAGGGTCCTGGGATCAAGCTCTGCATAGGGCTCCATGCTCAGTGAGGAGTCTGCTTGTCCCTCTGCCACTACCCCCTCTCCCCATGCCACTACCCTCCCACCACACTCTCTCTCTTTCTCCAATAACTAAAAGCTTTAAAAGATTAATTTAAATGACTGATGAAATGGAGAAATTTCTTGTAAAATGAGATAAAAAAAGAAGATACAAAACTGTATATTTTTAAACCAAAATAAATAATCCATATGCAGAATAAAGTATAATTGACAGGTAAGCCTTAAGAACAAAAGAAAACAACTGGAACATATGGGGCTAGATTTAACCATGAGCAGAATGGGTTAGTAACCTAATGCCTTAAACCAGTCATTCTCAACCAGGGATGACTGTGCCCCGTTGAACACATTTGGCAACATCTGGAGACATTCTTCATTGTCATGACTGGGAAGGGTGCTACCAGCTTCTAGTGGATAGAAGCCAGGGATATATTACACAACCTACACACAACAAAAGTTCGCTACAACAACAAAAAATTATCTGTCCAAATTTTCAATATGTTTAAGTTGAGAAACAAATTTAAAAATTATATGATGCAAGAAAGCATTAAAATAAATGATAGGCATTTAAAGCTTCCCCTCAACAATAATCTGTACCAAATCCTTATTAGAATAGTATCCTATTTAGGTTTTTACCCTTTAGAAAATGTAGGTTGTGAATGATTAAAACTAGACTCTACTATATAATTGCCCATGTCTTACACTTCTGCTTATGCAAGGAACATTATGTTATTAGTCTGTCTCCCACCTATCTAGAAGATGTGGAAATATTTTGTGGCTGTTTTGAAGCTGAATTCCATGTCTTAGGTTAGTATCAAGAAAGCTAAGATTCCTGGATAAAAAAATACTCACAAATATACTGTCTGATAAACAGACTAAAAAAGAAATCTGAATAAAATTTAAATTGAATGTTCTGGAAAATTAAGGCAGTTCTCAATCGTGAGCAAAAAGAAAATCTAAAAGTTAAAACACATAGAAAAATATAAAATACCCCCAAAATACAAATACCACAGAACTCTAAATGAATGAGCCAAAAATCTTACATTACCAACATCAAACTATCCCAAAGGCTCAACATGTTTTAAAAATATGCATTTTATAGCTAGAAATGTGGTAAAAATGAAGAATGAGGGATTCCAAATCAAAATAAACAAATCTTCAAGTCACTTTAGAGTAGACAACGGTTAGAAAAGGGATAAGGTGCTGGAAATGAAGTTAGAAGAGATCATTTTAAAAAGTGGGAAATGACAAGCAAGTTTTTGTGGTGAGAAGAGTTTATTTTCGTGAAGCCACATTGAACAAAATGACACAGTGGAACCATTTTGTGTGGTCCTGTTCATATTTCCATTGGATGGGCACTGTGCTGATTCCACCATATGATTTGCAGCCAAATATGACAAAATGTGACTTTAAGCAAAAATATGTATAAAATATTGTTTATTATTTAAATTTCAAAACAAGTATTACATTCAGGATAAGTACCACATACTAGTTAAGCATTATAAAACACACCCTAAGTATGTATGGTCATAGCTTTAGTCTAAACATTTTCTAAATGTTCTTTGATGAGATAGTTGAATTTGTAATATTATTTAATTCATTCAACTGCTCAGTATGACAAATACACTAAATTTCACTTTGATAATACATCATCCATAAACTAAAAGGGCATAATTTATATTATTGTAACATAATGTGATTTGGAAATGGAGAAAAATGTGACAAGTCTTCAGACAAGTCTTTTTACCTCCTAGCCAGTAGTTTCAACATCTTGGCCAGCAAATCTTTTCCCAGAAATACCAACACAAAATTAAGGATCCTCCTTAGAGTTTCCCTCCGTAGGCAGTAGGAAGAAGCAAGACTCTATTGTGTCAACTCTTGAATAATCAGGAATTAACCACAGTCAGCATCTTTGTATATCAATGCCTTTCTCACTTCTAAAAATTTCTCTGCATTTCCCTTCATATGTGAGAATTATCATTCTCTCTGTCCCTCCCATCTCCCTCTTCTACACCTTCTCATGAAGCAAATATTACATCTCATTTTAATTTTTAAATTAAAATGAGACTAACTTTAAATTAAAACCCATGGTTTTTTTCTAAAGATTTTATTCATTTATTTGATAGACAGAGATCACAAGTAGGCAGAGAGGCAGAGAGAGAGAGGAGGAAGCAGGCTGTCGCAGAGCAGAGAGCCCGATGCGGGGCTCGATCCCACGACCCTGGGATCATGACCCGAGCGGAAGGCAGAGGCTTTAACCCGCTGAGCCACCCAGGCACCCCAAAATCCGTGTTTTAAAAATCCCTCTTTTTTTAACTTTTTTTCATTTTTTATTTTCTGCATTCTTGTTATGTTCTTAGATCTCTTTTAGTTTACTATTCCTTCTTCTGTTGTGCCTAACATAACATAAACTTGTTTAACCTATCCATTGTGTTTTGTTTTTCCAATGACTACATTTTTCATTTCTAAAAGTTCTTTTCAGTTATTTTTTAAATTTACTTTTTCTTCATTGATCGCATCTTTTAAAATTGTTTTATTTCTTCTTTTTATGCCCTTAATTATTTTAATTTCTTTTAAAATATTGGTGATTCTTTTTTTTTCTCCCTCACCATTTAAATCATGCGAGAACAACATTCCAGCTAATGAGTGGATTGCAGTGATCTGGGACCTTACCCTCTCATTTCAAATACACACCTATGCTGGATAAAATAGCACAAATAAAACAAAATCAAATATTTGAGTTATAAATTAACTAAAATGCTAAAATTAACAAAAATGCCAAAAATGAAGAAGAAACTTAAAGAAGTATGTATGGGTTGAATTATGTCCTTCTCTAAATACATATAGTGAAGACTTAATCCCCAGTACCTCGGAATATGGTCTGATTTGGAAATAGGTTCACTGCAGATGTAATTAGTTAAGTTAGGATAAAGTCATCCTATGGTAGGGTGGGACCCTAATCCAACATGACCAGTATCTAAGAAGGAGAACTTTGGACACAGACACACACATGCAGAAAAACACCATGTGAAAGGGAAGGCAGAGACTGGCGGGATACTCCTACACACCAAGGAACACCAAAGGTTGCCAGTAAAACACCAAAAACTAGGGGAGAGGCATGAAACAGATTCTTTCTCATAGCCCTCAGAAGGATCCAACCCTGCTGACACCCTGATCTCTGACTTCTAACCTCCAAAAGAGTGAGATAATTAAATTTTTGTTGTTTAGCCATGCAGTCTTTTGTACTGTTATAGGAACCTCAGAAAACTAATACAAAAGGTAAGCTGAAGCCAAAGATATGGGACTTATTGGGTAATTAGGGCCAGTGATGAGCCTTATCAGGAGCTAGGGTTTTAAGCCTGGGAAGTGAAGGAAATTCAAGGATAGATCCTGTTCCCCAGGAAGGTAAAACTGAGCTAGCTGTGTAAGGCCAGGAATCTAGGAGGGCTTCTTTGTAAGTAAAAAGAGACTAGAGAATTCTATTTACTAGAGCCTTGGGCAGAAAAAAAGTACATAAAAGATCTTACTATCTATGAACAGAGATAATTTTACTACTTCCTTTCAATTTGGGTGCCTTTCATTTCTTTTTCTTGCTTAATTGCTCTGGCTGGGACTTCTATTACTATGTTGAATAGAAGTGGTAAAAGCAGGCATGCTTGGTTTGTCCCCAGTCTTTTTTTTTTTTTTGTCCCCAATCTTAAGGGAAAACTATTCAGCCTTTAACCATTGAGAATGCTATTCACTGTGACTTGTCCATATATCGTTTTTACTATGCTGAGGTAGTTTCCTTTTGTTCCTAGTTTGTTGAGAGTTTTTATCATGAAAAGGTATTGAGTTTTATCAAATGCCTTTTCTGCCTCAATTGAGATGATCATAAATTTTTTCCCTTCATTCTGTTAATGTTAATGCTGTATGTTACATTGGCTGATTTTCATATGTTAAATTTTATTTGGATGATTCATAATTCATTCCAGGAATAAATCCCACTTGGTCATGGTGTATAATCCTTTCAATACACTGTTTGGATTCAGTTTGCTAGTTTTTGTTGACAATTTTTGCATCAATGTTCATAAGAGATACTGGTGTCTAATTTTTTTTTTTGTTTTTGTGGTGTTTTTTTTCCCCTGTAGTTTGTTTACCTGGCTTCATTATCGGTATAATGATGGCCTTACAGAATGAGTTAGGAAGTGTTTCTTCCTCTGCAATATTTGGGAAAATTTGAGAAGAACTGCTGTTAGTTCTTCTTTAAATATTTGGTAGAATTCACCAGGGAAGCCACCAGGTCCAGACTTTTTCTTTAGATCTTTGATTACAGATTCAACTTCATTACTAGTTGTAGGTTTATTCTATTCAGATTTTCTAATTCTTCATTATTCAGTCTTGATAGGTTTTGTGTTTCTAAGAATTTGTCCATTCCATCTAAGTTATCCAATTTGTTAGGATATAATCATTCATAGTACTCTCTTATAATCCTTTTAGTTCTATAGAGTCAGTAGTAATGTCCCCACTTCCATTTTTATTTTAGTAATTTGAATCTTCTCTATCTTATCTTCTTATCTTATCAATCTAGTTAAAGGTTTGTCAATTTTGTTAATTATTTTGAGGAACAATTTTTGGTTTCACTGATTTTTCTCTATTGGTTTTCTGTTCTCTATTTCATTTATCTAATTTTTATTATTTCTTGCCTTCTACTAACTTTCTGTTTAGTTTGCTCTTTTTTTAGTTCCTTAAGTTGTAAAAGCTGATTTGTGATCTTCTTTGTTTTTTAGTATAAGTATTTACAATAATAAATTCTCCATTAGCACTGTTTTCACTACATCCCATAAGTTTTTGCATGTTGTCATTTTCATTTGTCTCTGTCTTATTCTGCTTGCGATGCCTTAACAAAATATCATAGATTGGGTGCCTTAACAGAAATTTGTTTTTGTCACAGTTCTGGATACTGGAAGTCAAAGATCAAAGTACCTCCCAATACTTTGAGAGTTGGTGTCAGATAAGAACTTGCCCCTTGAGTTATAGACTGTCACCAACTCACCTTGTGCTCACATAAACTCTTCTTGTGCACATGGTGGGGAGGGGTGGTGGCAGACAGAGCTCTCTGGTGTCTCTTCTAACAAGGACATGAATCCTATTGGATCAGGATCCCATCCTTATTACCTCCTTTAACTTTAATTTCTTCCTTAAAGGTCCCATCTCCAAATGCTGCCACACTGGGAATTAGGGCTTCAACATACAAATCTTGGGGAGACACAAACATTCAGTCTATAACATTATGCTCCTGGTCCAGGTTGCACCTTCAACATTTTGCTTAGAAATCTCTTCAGCTAAATACCCAATTGCGTTGTTCACAAATTCTATTTCCACAAAATACTAGAACACAATTCAGCTAACTTCTTTGCCACTTTATAACAAGGATCGCCTTTCTTCCAGTTTCCAATAACCTATTCATTTCCATCTGAGACCTCATGAGAATAATCTTTAACATCCATATTTCTTTGTTTTTTAAGATTTTATTTATTTATTTGACAGACAGAAATCACAAGGAGGCAGAGAGGGAGGCGTAGAGAGAGGGGGAAGCAGGCTCCCTGCTGAGCAGAGAGCCTGACATAAGGCTCAATCCCAGGACCCTGGAATCCCGACCTGAGCCGAAGGCAGAGGCTTTAACCCACTGAGCCACCCAGGTGCCCTGCTCTCCTCCTTTCTTAGGAGACCCTACCAGAATCACCATTGAGATCCATATTTCTACCAATAGTCCCTTCATGGAAATCTAGGATTTTTAAAGCATACATCCCTCAAATCCTCCAGCCTTCGCCCAGTACCCATCTCCAAAGCCACTTCCATATCTTTAGGTATTTGTTACCACAACATGCCTACTTCATGGTACCAGATGTCTCTGATCAGGCTGCTGTAACAAAATACCATAGACTGTGTGACTCAAACAACAGAAATAATTTTCTCAACATTCTGGAGGCTGGAATGATCAATGTCCAGCAGGGTTCAGTTTCCTGGCTTCAGTTCTCTTCCTGGCTTATAGATGCTCACCTTCTCAGTATGTCTTCACATGGCCTTTCCTTGGTGAGTGTGGAGAGAGAGAGAGAGAGAGATTGATTGTGTATCCTTTCTGGTATTTCTTCTTATAAGGAGACTACTCCTGGTAGATTAGAGCCACAAGCTTTTTACCCCATTTAACCTTAATTCCTTCCTTCCTTAGGGTTCTCTTCTCCAAATACAGCCATACTGGGGGTTAAGTTTTCAATATATGAATTTTAGGGGGACACAAACATTCAGTCTTTAACAGTCTCTGTTTTCTAATTCCCTTGTGATTTTTTTCTTTTGTGGTTGAGCCCACTGGTTGCTTAATTTTCACAAATTTGTGAATTTTCCAGTTTCCTTCTGTTATTGATTTCTAACATCATCCTGTTGTGGTCAAAGAAGATACTTTGTATGATGTCTATATTTTAAAATCTATTTTAAGTTTAAAGTTCATGACCTAATGTATGTCAATCCCAGAGACCATTCTATGTTCACTTGAGAAGAATGAGTATTCTGTTGTTATTGAGTAGAGCATCCTATATATGCCTATTAGATCTAGTTGGTTTATGATGCTGTTTGAGTCCTCTAATTTCTCACTTATCTTCTGTCTGGTTGTTCTATCCATTATTGAGAGTTGAGTATTAAAGTCTCCAATTATTATTGTAGAAATATCTCTCCCTTCAATTCCGTCAATTTTTGCTTTATATATTTTGATGGTCTATTATTAGATGCACAAATATTTATAATGATTTAATCTTTACTGTATTAAACCTTTTATTAATATATAATGATCTCCTTTGTCCTTGTAACCTTTTTTGACTTAAAGTCTATTTTATCTGATGTTAGCATAGCTACCTCTGCTCTCTTTTGGATACTGTTTGGATGGAATGCCTTTTTCCATCCTTCCACTTTCAACCAATTTGTGTCTTTGGATCTAAAGTAAGTCTACTGTAGAAAGCATATAGTTGGATCTGTTTTGTTTTGTTTTTGAGAGAGAGAGAGAGAGAGAGAGAGAGAGCAAGTTGGAAGGATGCAGAGGAGAGGGAGAGAGAGGATCCCAAGCAGACTCCACACTTAGCAAAGAGCCCAATTCAGGCCTTGATCTCATGACCCTGAGATCATGACCTGAGCCAAAATCAAGAGTTGGACACTTAACTGACTGAGCCACCCAAGGGTCTCCTGGATCTGTTTTTTAATCCATTCTACCAATATCTGTCTTTTTATTGGAGAATTTAATCTACATGTAATTTAAATGTAGATTAAAATTTTTTTATTGGAGAATTTAATTACATTTAAAGTAATTGTTGATATGTAGGCACTTATTTCTGTCATTTTGCTGTTTGTTTTCTATATGCTTATTTCTATATGCTTATTCTTCAATTGTTGCATATCGTCTTTTTTCTATTTAGTTGATTTGGGGGGGTTGAAATGTTTTAATTCCCTTCTAATTTTCTTTTATGTATATCCTATAAGTATTTTCCATGCGGTTACCATGGAGATTAAATTTAACATCCCAAAGTTATAACACTGTAATTTGAATTTATAACAAATTAACTCCAAAAAGGCACAAAAGTTCTGCCTTTTATAGCTCTATCCCCACCCCTTTGGTTAATGATGTCACAAAATTATGTCTTTGTATATTATATATCCAAGAACTTAAACTAATAATTTTTTTTAAAAATGCACTAGTCTCTTGAAATTATGTAGAAAACAAAATGTGGACTTACAAGTAAAAGTAGTAACACTAGCTTTTAGACCAATACATTTAAAAAATTAGTCTCATATAAGTCATGTGGAAAATAAAAAGTGGAGTTATAGCCTACTAAGAACTTTATTTCTTCATTTGGCTTCAAGTTATTATCTAACATCCTTTCATTTCAATCTTCAGGTCTCCCTTTAAGACTTCTTGCAGGGCAGGTCTAGTGGTAAAAAAAATTCTCCCAGATTTTGTTTACTTAGGAACGTCTGAATTTCTCCCTTTGTTTCTCCCTATTGTTTTTTTTGGTTTCTATTTCATTGATTTCTGCTTTGATCTTTATTATTTCTCTTCTCCTGCTGGGTTTAGGCTTTCTTTGTTGTTCTTTCTTGAGCTCCTTTAGGTGTAGGGTTAGGTTGTGTATTTGACATCTTTCTTGTTTCTTGAGAAAGGCTTGTATCGCTATATTTTCCTCTCAGGACTGCCTTTGCTGAGTCCCTCAGATTTTGGACTGTTGTGTTTTCATTATCATTTGTTTCCATGATTTTTTTTCAATTCTTCTCTAATTTCCTGGTTGACCCATTCATTCTTTAGAAGGATGATGTTGAGTCTCCATGTATTTGGGCTCTTTCCAAATTTCCTCTTGTGATTGAGTTCTAGCTTCAGAGCATTGTGGTCTGAAAATATGCAGGGAATGATCCCAATCTTTTGATACCAGTTGAGACCTGATTTATGACCCAGGATGTGATCTATTCTGGAGAATGTTCCATGGGCACTAGAGAAGAATGTGTATTCTGTTGCTTTGGGATGGAATGTTCTGAATATATCTGTGATGTCCATCTGCTCCAATGTGTCGTTTCAGACCTTTATTTCCTTGTTGATCTTTTGCTTCGATGATCTGCCCATTTCAGTGAGGGGAGTGTTAAAGTTCCCTACTATTATTGTGTTATTGTCAATGTGTTTTGTTGATTTTGTTATTAATTGGTTTATATAGTTGGCTGCTCCCGTGTTAGGGGCATAGATATTTAAAATTGTTAGATCTTCTTGTTGGACAGATCCTTTGAGTATGATATAGTGTCCTTCCTCATCCCTTATTATAGTCTTTGGCTTAAAATCTAATTGATCTGATATAAGGATTGCCACCCCAGCTTTCTTCTTATGTCCATTAGCATGGTAAATTGTTTTCACCCCCTCACTTTCAATCTGGAGGTGTCTTCGGGTCTAAAATGAGTTTCTTGTAGGCAGAATATTGATGGGTTTTGTTTTTTTATCCATTCTGAAACCCTGTGTCTTTTGATTGGGGCATTTAGCCTATTTACATTCAGGGTAACTATTGAGAGATATGCAGAAAAGACCTCGGATAGCCAAAGGAATATTGAAAAAGAAAGCCAAAGTTGGTGGCATCACAATTCCAGACTTCAAGCTCTACTACAAAGCTGTCATCATTAAGACAGTATGGTACTGGCACAAAAACAGACACATAGATCAATGGAACAGAATAGAGAGCCCAGAAATAGACCCTCAACTCTATGGTCAACTAATCTTTGACAAAGCAGGAAAGAATATCCAATGGAAAAAAGACAGCCTCTTCAACAAATGGTGCTGGAATAATTGGACAGCAACATGCAGAAAAATGAAATTGGACCATTTCCTTACACCACACACGAAAATAGACTCAAAATGGATGAAGGACCTCAACCTGAGAAAGGAATCCATCAAAATCCTTGAGGAGAACACAGGCAGCAACCTCTTCGACCTCAGCCACAGCAACTTCTTCCTAGGAACAACGCCAAAGGCAAGGGAAGCAAGGGAAAAAATGAAATACTGGGACTTCATCAAGATCAAAAGCTTTTGCACAGCAAAGGAAACAGTCAACAAAACCAAAAGACAACTGACAGAATGGGAGAAGACATTTGCAAATGACATCAGATAAAGGGCTAGTATCCAAAATCTATAAAAAGCTTAGCAAACTCAACACCCAAAGAACAAATAATCCAATCAAGAAATGGGCAGAGGACATGAACAGACATTTCTGCAAAGAAGACATCCAGATGGCCAACAGACACATGAAAAAGTGCTCCATATCACTGGGCATCAGGGAAATACAAATCAAAACCACAATGAGATACCACCTCACACCAGTCAGAATGGCTAAAATGAACAAGTCAGGAAATGACAGATGCTGGCGAGGATGTGGTGAAAGGGGAACCCTCCTACACTGTTGGTGAGAATGCAAGCTGGTGCAACCACTCTGGAAAACAGCATGGATGTTCCTCAAAAAGTTGAAAATAGAGCTACCCTATGATCCAGCAATTGCACTACTGGGTATTTACCCTAAAGATACAAATGTAGTGATCCAAAGGGGCATGTGCACCCAAATGTTTATAGCAGCAATGTCCACAATAGCCAAGTTATGGAAAGAACCTAGATGTCCATCAACAGATGAATGGATAAAGAAGAGGTGGTATATATATACAATGGAATACTATGCAGCCATCAAAAGAAATGAAATCTTGCCATTTGCGATGACATGGATGAAACTAGAGGGTATTATGCTTAGTGAAATAAGTCAATCAGAGAAAGACAACTATCATATGATCTCCCTGATATGAGGAAGTGGAGAGACAATGGGGGTGGGGGTTAAGGGGGTAGAAAAAGAATAAATGAAATGATGGGATCAGGAGGGAGACAAACCAAAAGACACTCTTAATGCCATAAAACAAACTGAGGGGGGTGGGGGGAAAGGTGTTGGGAGAGGGTGGTGGGGTTACATTATATGTTTAAATAAAAATAAAAATTTAAAAAAAACTAGGACAGCAATTTTAGGGTTATATATTTAATGCCTTTAAGTGTATAGAATAAATAAATTCAATTAAAAAAAAAAAGAATATATTAGCCCACTGCCTTCTGGCTTCCAAAGTGTCTAGTGATAAATCTGCAGATATTCTTATTGAGGATCTCTTGTGTGTGACCATTTGTTTTCCTCTTGCTTTTCTCAAGATTCTATCTTTGACTTTTGGGTAATTTGATTATAATGTGTCTTGGTGTGGATCTCTTTGATCATCCCACTTGGAATTCATTGAGCTTCTTGGATGTTTATCTTCATGTCTTTCATCAAATTTTTGAGGTTTTCAGCACTTATTTTTTCAAACTATCTCTCATTCCCTCCCTCTTTTCTTTCTAGGACTCCCACAATGGTTAAGTTGGTCCACTTGATGGTGTCCCACAGGTTTCTTAGGCTCTCTTCACTTTTGTCTTTTTTTTTCTTGTTCTTCACACTCAATAATTTCAACTGCCCTATCTTCAAATTTGCTAAATCTTTCTTCTGCCTGTTCAAAACTGTCTTTGAATCCCTCTAGTGAATTTTCTACTTCAGTTATACTTTCCAACTATAGAATTTCTTTTTTTTTTAATTCTACTTATTTATTTGATAGAGAAAGAGAGAGAACAAGCAGGGGGAGTGGAGGAGGGAGAAGTAGGCTCACTGCTGAGCAGGGAGTCTGATGTGGGGCTTGATCCTAGGACCCTGGGATCACGACCTGAACCGAAGGCAGATGCTTAAATGACTGAGCCCCCCCCCCCCCCCCCCGCCAGGTACTTTCAACCATAGAATTTCTTTTTGGTTTCTTTTTTGGTTTTCTCACTCTTCAGTGATATTTCCATTTTGTTCATACATTTTTCCTGGACTTTTCCCACATCATCCTTTAATTCTTTGAACATCATTATGATAGTTGTTTTATTTAGTAGGCCTGCCTTCCAGTCTTCCTCAAGAATAGTTTCTATTTGTAGGTTTCTTTCCTGTGAATGCAGAATATTGCTTTGTTTCTTTATATGCTTTGAGGTATTTTTGTTGAAAAATAGGCATTTGAATCTAATAATGTGGTATCTCTTGAGAGGAAATTCTCTTCTTCTTCAAGGGTTTGCTGTTTTTTGTTTTTGTTTTGATCTTTATAGGCTAGCACCTTGCTGAGGATCACCCTGACATATAGACAAGGTCTTTTCAGGTCTTTTCTGAGCCTGCACTTTCTCTAGCATGTGCAATGACTTTCTAATTTCCTCTGAATATGCAGCTGCTTTTGAATGTCCCAATCTTTAATGTGAAGGGGGAAAAGATTTTTAAAAAATGGGAGATCAGTGAAAGGTGGTGCCAGCTCATCAATCCCCTGGAAGGCACTTGAGCCAGGGGAGTAGAGGCTTACAACAACGGAGGGGGCTGGTGCAACAAAGGCGGGACACTTCTGTGTCTGTACTCCCATAACTAGAAGCAGCAATCAAAACTCAATATCAGATCTTCAGTATTTTTTTCCTTTAAGATTTTATTTATTTATTTGACAGAGATCTCAAGTAGGCAGAGAAACAGGCAGAGAGGGAGGGGAGAAGCAGGCTCCCCGCTGAGCAGAGAGCCCGATGTGGGGCTCAATCCCAGGACCCTAGGATCATGACCCAAGCTGAAGGCAGAGGCATTAACCCACTGAGCCATCCAGGCGCCCCAGATCTTCAATATTTAATGGAAAGGGCCCTTAATGCACACCCTGGCTCCTACAAGTTGCACATAAGCTGCTCTAGGATCATGTGCATAGCTGTCTACCTTGGCCTGGGGAGTGGAAAATGGGGGAGCTACCACTATGCTAAGAGTAGAAATTGATTGAAATGAACTGTCTACACCTTCCTTTGGAAGCTGCAAGCCTTTAATAGATTCCAAGGTTCCAAAATAGTTACATCAGATAGATTCTGCAGTGTGATTATTGTCTAGGTGAAAAGAGAGATTTCCGGTGCTTCCTACTCCATCTTCCCAGAATCCTCCCCTCCAGCTATTAACATTGCTGTGAACTGAAGTGTTTTCTTTCTTTTGAAGTAAAAAAAAGAAAGAAAGAAAAAGAAAAAGTTAACATAACCACCTGTTTCTACTTGGAAGAAATGCTAGAGTGCAAATGCATTTATATAGAATACTGCCTTATGACATCATAAGAAAAACCATGGTCTGACATCACATGATTCCTATAACATACAAATATTATTCTTTTTTAAAATATTATTCTAAATGATGCCAAGATTTTGTGATTCAAGATGTGGAATTAAAGGAGAGAAATGAGATCTTTAATAGAAATTACATGCATGTGAAATCGGACTCTGAGACAGCTGAATTCATGCTGTATCTTGGAACACAAATGAAATGCAATTCCTTCCTTCATTCCTTCCTTCCTTCCCTCCTTCCTTCCTTCCCTCCTTCATTAAACAAAGTTATTGTATACCATCATGACCCAAGCACTGTCTTAGACACTAAATATACAACGAACAAAAAGACAAAGTCTCTTCTTAATAGAGTTTACATTTGGACAGACAAAAAATAGTAGATACAACAAATAAATTATATGTTGTGTTCAAAGGTGATAAGTGCAATGGAAAAAAATATAAAGTGGGAAAAGGGAATGAGGAGTGTCAGGTTGGGTAAAAGTGCTGCTATTTCTTCTGTAGTGTTTAGGGAAACCCTCACTGTAGTAAATAATCTAATATATTTGAATCATAGTTCAGGCAGTAGTTAAACCTTCCTTTCAATCAGTTAATATACAATACCCAAATTAGCCTAACTTTCTCCACCTGGAGAATCTTTTGATCTTTTTCCTTATTAAATTAAAATGTACCAAAATGCTGTGCTTGTTGCTTAGTGGATCAGGCAGTTTGATGTAAAAAACTCTGAATAAATACCCCTCCACCTCCACCCCAGAGGTGTATGCAATTATTAGAGTGATTCTTTAAAGGACTTGTTAAAATGCCAAAATAGTGCCACAGAAAACATGTGAAATAAAGATTTAAGTTTTCTTTATGGAAAAAAAGTGTTTAACAAGGGTTTATGGGGTTTTATAAAAACACCTTAACACCTTACAGACCTAAGGGGGAGAAAGCTCTATTTAAGTATCATGCACCAATAGCAGACCACCCAAAGCTGATGACTAGAAGACTCAAACAGACCCATCCTTGGGAGCCTATGTGGAGACCCTAATTTTATGGTCATTTTAATTGTATTTAGGTTATTACCTCATGCCCCAGCAAACACCTACAGTATTTAATAAAAATGAGCACAGAACAGCATTCTAGTTAAAGTATGTACCAAAATCATAAACTAAGTATGCTTCACCATAAATTAACTGGGTGTTTACTGTTTCTTTGCCTTTAAGTTATATTTATTTTTCTTATAACATGGTATGCTTCACTATATACCAAATCAACATTAATTGACTTAGCATTTACACACACTCTTCTATCTCTAGTTCATATAACCACAAAGTGATAAGTACAATCAATCAGCTCTCCAGGTATTTGAAAGAATGACTGTATTAAATCACTGGAGCTGAAAAGCAAATCTTAAGAAAAGAAGAAGAAAAGACATTTTGTATCTGTCTAGAGTCTAGCTGTAGTGCTCCTAGTTACAACAAAGTTGAATCAGATATAAAAAGTTGTGGCTTTCCTCTGAAACAAAAGGAACTATCTTTAAAAAAAAACTCCTTCATTTTGTATTTGTCTATAATCTAAAAATTGGATTCTTAATTTTTTGCTTCAGAGCTCTGCAGAAAATAATTAATAGATAAGGACAACATATAGAATTTAGAATTTATGCTCTTTATTGCCACCACTGTCTGACTAGATATTCCAGCACAAATCCCTTAATTACCAAATTTGTAGCTCCTTCTATTTTTTTCCCCGCTCATTCCATAGCCCATCAACTTCATATTTGCATAATCCTCCCCCTACAACATTACACTAAAGGAGTTCTTGTTTAAGTCTCATGAAATCTCCTAATTGCCAACATTGCTCGTCTTTTTTCAGTCCTCAGTTGATTTGACTTCTCTGTAACTTCTACCTTATAGAGTACTTCTTCCACCATGAAATTCTCTCTGACCTGGCCTTTCACACCATCACCATCATTCCCATCCTCCAGTCTTAGAACCCCTTCTCAGGCTCCTACACTGGCTTTTTTTTCTCTGACCATCTGTTAATTATAGATGACCTTATGTCATCCTATACATTCTTCTCTTTTCACTCTGCAAACACTCCTTGAGTGATTCTATCAATCTTAATCTACTGACTATGTGGTTATGATTCAAATTGAATGTGATGTCCCCTCCTCCAAGAAAAACAGATTCCTTCCTCCATGTTCACATTTCAGGAAAGAGAGAGATCACCTACCAGATGCTGGTGCCAAAAACCTAGATGTCCTTTACCTCTTATGTAGGGTTATCGGATTTAGTGATTAAAAATATAGGACCCTCAACTAAATTTTAATTTCAGGTAAACAATGAATTATTTTTTAATATTAATATTTCCCAAATACTGAATTGTAACTGAGCATACTGTATTCGCAATTCTATGCCTACATCTATTCAAACATCAAGCTCTTAAATATTTCTCAAATCTCTTCATGTCCCTTTATTTTCCATAGACCTACCCATCATGGTCTATTTCTTAGATAGCTAAAATAGCCTTCCAATCAGACTCCTTGAATGCTCCATGACCCCTTAAAATTCATTTTCTACATAGCAAACAGAGTGATCTTTTAAAAAAAATTGGAAATACAAACTGAATTGGAAAAAAACAAACATGAATCCTATCATGATATTCATCTTCTTATTTCCCATAAATAAATCCCTTACTGTTACCACCTCAATGCTGGCCTCTGCCTACATCTCCAACATACATTTTAGTGATTCAATTTAATTTATTGTGTTTTGGCCACAATTATCTTTAATTTCAATTCTGCAAATCCTTCTAGAGCCCATCTGCCTTCACACATACCACTATTTCCACTGCCCTGGAACTTACAGACCACTGATAGAATTTGTAATGTTTTGACGTGAAATTCACAGAAAAGAAATTTAACCATTGTAAAGTGAACAATTCAGTGGAATTTAGTACAGTCATAACATTGTGCAACGTCCTCTACTATTGCAAAACATTTCTATCACTCCACAGTAAAGCCTTTTACTCATTAAGCAGTTTCTCCCCATTTCTACCTTTCCTTAGATCCTGGCACCCACCAACTGCTCTCTGTCTCCATAGACTTGCATATTCTAAATACTTCATATAAATGGAACCATATAACATGTGGTCTCTTGTGTCTGGCTTCTCCCACCTAGCATAATGTTTGGCGGGGGGGGGGCGGTCATTCATGTTACGGCATGTATCAGTTCTTCATTACTTTTTGTGGCTGAGTAGTATTCTATTGTGTGTATATACCACTATTTGTTTATCCATTCCTCTGTCATTGGACTTTTTAGGCCATCTCCATCTTTTGGCTATTGTGAATAGTGCTGCTATTCATAGTGCTGCTAAAACATGCTAAAAACATGAGAACATGTTTTCAGTTCTTTTGCTTATATATCTGAGCATGGAATTATGAGTCATATGGTAACTCTGTAGCTTGACCCTTAACTTTTTAGAGAACCTCTAAACTGTTTTCCATAGCGGCTGAACCATTTCACATTCCCATCGGCAACGTATGAGCACTCAAATTTCCCCACATCCTCATCAGCACTTATTATTACCTGACACTTAGATTATAACCATCCTAGTGGGAGTGAGGTGTAGCTCATGTGGTTTTGATTTATATTTCCCAATGACTAATAGTTTTGACTATCATGTATATACACAGAGAGAGAACATATAAAGCTTCTTGCCTATTTGTATATCTGCTTTGGAAAAATGTCTATTCAAGTTCTTCGCCCATTTTTTAACTGGGCTGTTTGTCTTGTTGCTGTCAAGTTGTTAAGAGTTGTTTATATATTCTGGATACAAAACCCTAGCCAGATAATGTATTTGCAAGTATTTTCTTCCATTGCATATCTGTCTTTTCACTTTCTTGATAATGTCCTTTGCTGCACAAAAGCTTTTGATTTTAAGAAAGTAATTTTTAATGAGGTAAATATTTATATCTATTTATTTATTTATTTATTTTGAGAGAGCGAGCACAAGCAGGGTAAGGGGCAGAGGAAGAGAATATCCAAGCCAATTCCTGCTGAGCATGGAGCCTGATGCAGGGCTTGATCCCACATATTGTTCCACTCAGGACTTGAGTGGAAACCAAGAGTTGGATGCTTAACCAACTGAGCCATGCAAGCGCCCCTTTAATGAAGTCTAATTTATCTATTTCTTCTTTTGTTGCTTATGATTTCGGTGTTTCGGTATTTCAGGTATAACACCTGAGAATCAATTGCCAAATCTATGGTCATGAAAATTTGCCCCTATATTTATATCTAAGAGTTTAATGGTTTTAGCTCTTACATTCATATGGTCATTGATCCATTTTGGGTTAGTTTTATATATGATGTGAGATAAAGTTCCAACTTAATTCTTTTGCATGTGGATATCAGAATCTAGCACTATAACAGAATGCTCCCCTATCTTCTTCCCTATCTCTTCCCACCTCCTCTTTCCAGACCCTATATATCTTTCAGGGCTCAGCTTAAATGTTACCTTCTTTGTATACCTGATCCCTCCCTCTCAGACGTTATTCTATTTAGATACTTAATAGATATTATTCTGTTATACCTATCATATGCCTATATTTCACCATGTGCTTAATTTCTGTCCTCTCTGCTACATTATAAGCTCCAGAAGGAAAATACTATGTTTATCTGATTCACCACTACATCCCATTGTCTAGCATGGTGTCTGCCATATATATTTGTTGAATTAATAAATGTTTGTTGCATCAACCACTTTCCACAATTTATTTCCAACCAAGCCCTCTTAATCACACTTAAGGATCCTTTATCTAATGAATAAAAAATCTTTCTCTTGTTTCTATGTTTGTCTAAATTGACCTATGGTCATTCTTTGCCCTTCCATCAAAACATGCTCAAATGTCACTTCTGCAAACACTTAACCTGACTTCTCTAGTTACTTATTCACTCCTTTATAGCACCTTGTAGCTCTTTCTCTAATAGCACTTAACAGATCTGGTCCTACACTATGCTACAAACTTTTCAATAGGAGGGAATAACCATCCTTTTATTTCCTCCAGTGCCTTACACAGTGCCAGATACATAGTAGGATCCCAACAAATATTTATTAAATAAATGGGAAAATGGATATGTGATCAGTGAAAAAAACATGAATAAGAGTAATTATTATTTTTCTGTGTCCCCATAAGTGCAAAGACCTGAAAGTTGCCTTAGGGATAGCACAGGTCTCCATCATAATCACCAGGCCATTTGTGGACCTACTATTCAAATTTGCTGTTTAATTATGTAGAAATCAAATTTCTGGGTCAATCAGCTTTTGAGATAAATCATTAACAGACTTTTTTTGAAATTTCCTAGATGCTTGGTACTGTGCTTGGTGCTAGGGGACAGAGAAAAGAAACAAAAGCATGATTTTCCCCTTATAATTTAGATTAATGGAAAACACAAACTGTAATGAAATGATTAATGAATTATATAACAATTAATGGATGATATAAGAATAGTCAATAACTAAGTACTAATTATCTCACAGCTTAACACTATAAATGCAATGAAATTCAGAAATAAAAAAATAAGATTTTTAGGGGCACCTGGGTGGTCAGAGGGTTAAGCCTCCGCTTTCGGCTCAGGTCATGATCTCAGTGTCCTGGGATTGAGCCCTGCATCAGGCTCTCTGCTCAACAGGGAACCTGCTTCCCCCTCTTTCTCTGCCTGCCTCTATGCCTCCTTGTGATCTCTCTCTGTCAAATAAATAAATAAAATCTTAAAAAAAAATAAGATTTTTAATCTTAGAAAGCATTATTGCAGACCTAATACTGTAATGGGCTCTGTGTTAGATGCTGGGATATGGACATGAATAAGACATCCCTTTCTTAGTCAAAAACTCCTTTGAGTATCTAAATAAAATTATGAATTCTCTCTGGAGAAAAATGCATACACATTAAACATACAGCTGTACACATAAACATAAACACACACATACAGCAATATTGTAAACAGTATTAGGAGATCATGAATCAAGAATGTCTGATCTGGAGAATTTCTCTAGGGAATATAAAATGATTAAAGCCTAGAAAAAATTAAGCTTCTCAATTGTTTCTTTTTCTTTTAAAGTGATTTGCTATAATCCATGTTTAAAAGCAAAATATTTATTATTACTAGAAATAACAACAAAAAGATTCAAGGGTTGGTGAACAATTTCTCCTCTTCGGAGAAGTTCTATTCTATCCATAGAAGGCCACTTCAGCTGACACGTATCATCCAAATGTGGGTTCAGCAATGCCTGATTTTGAAACTTTTCAAGAAAAGTCATGAATCCAGATGTTATGTGCATTCTTCTGGTTTTTAAATGTTGGTGCTGTGTAAGAGACTCTGCCATGCCTCTTCAACATCCATTCTCCCCACCTTTCATACTAACAGAACTGCAATTTTATCCTAGCCACAATGTCCCAATTAAAAGTTGACACTTCTTGGCCTCATTTGTTGATAGGATAGACAGTGAAATGTCAGCAGACGTGTCAGGTGACTTCTAGAGACTGTTGAGTCACTTGGGACAGATGCTCCTTTTGCCCTTATTCTTTTCTACTTTTTTCCAGCCTGAAATATGGATGTGATGGCTGGAGCTCTGATAGACATATTAGGCCAGGATCTGAGGTCATGACATGATTTTGAAAATAGAAACTATGAGTTAGGGATGGTAGAGCACAAACATGGGTGGTGTCTAGTTCCTTGTTGACTGTGACATTTCCATTCCACCCTAACTGCCTACTTCCCAACTTCTTTTGCATAATAGAAAAATGAAAAGAATCTACTTTTATCTTGTTTCAAATAGTTTTTGGAGAAGGAGGGTTTTATGCAGCTAAATAAATTCTATTATTTCATATTTTCTTTTTAAACCAGTAAAAGCTATCTGTGATCTCTATCCAGCTAACAAGTCACCTACTTAGGACCCCCTACTTAGGACCCCTTGCTGGGGACACAGAAAGCACATTAAAAGTTAATGTTATAGAAGTAGACATATATGCGTGTGTGTGTATATATACACACACGCATGTACTTCCCAGATCTGTCCACTGAGAGGCCTAGAAGCAATGATACTGCAGTAGAACAAACAAGAGGCTGGTTTCAGGCCCTGTGTTTGTGTTTATCTCAGGACAGGCTCTGTCTTGTCAGAAGCTGCCCCTGCGCCTGACCCCAGCCCTGCCCCCGGAGCTCTGCAGAGAACATACACTGAACAGGGATGTGCTGCGGACAGGCTCTCCAGGGGCCAGGCCTGGAGGAAGCTGGAGATCCCTATTCTCAAGCAGCCTGCACCCCAACCCAGTGCGCTGGGCACATAAGCCCTCTTCTTCTGGAAGGCCTTCTCGGGAGCCAGGTCGCCCCTCTAACTTGCTTCTCTTCCTCAGTAGGTATCCCTACGTTCAGCCTCGCCAGGCCAGGAGTCAGAGGCACCACCACTCCCTTCCTGAGCCCTCTCTTAGCCCCGACATCTCCAATGACCACACCAGGTACCCAGATCTTGGTATCCAAATGTCATTCTCCTCCTGGCAATAGAAAGAACCAGGGCTTTGGAGAGAAATGGCTGATTCCAGGACTAGGGCAGGGAAAATACAGGATGAGCGGGAACTTTCCTGCCAGAAAGTAAAGAAGTAGTAACAACAACCACCATGAAATGATGTGGGCATGTTGAAAGAACACAGGAGCCAATTTCTGGAGGCAATCTGATGGCTAAATAAGGGGCAATTTGAACAAGAAAATAAGTAATGCTAATAACAGATCTAACCCACAGAATAAACATTCACAAGTTTGTATTGATATAAATAATTGAATAAACAAGTAAATGTGGAAGAAGAGACAGATCTTTTTCAAAAAAAAGATTGATTTATTTATTTTAGAGAGAGAGAGTGGGAGGGTGGGGCAGGGGAGAGGGAGGTAGGGAGAGGGAGAGAGAAAATCAAGCAGACTCCATGCTGAGCACAGAGCCTAAGATGGGGCTTGATCTCACCACCCTGAGATCACAACTTGAGCAGAAACCAAGAGTTGGACACTTAACCAACTGAACCAGCCAGACACCCTGAGATAGCTCTTTCTCACAGCAGAATTCCAACTAATAAATGGAGGTTGAATAATGGAAATAAGACAATTACCATTTGGCAATACCTGAGTTAATAATTAGTGCAGGCTAGAATAATCAATGGATTGAAAAATTAGTAAGCAAAAGTATGGTAAAAAGCAGGATATTACATGGTCTCAATATATCTTTCACAAAATACTTATTGAAAGGGGAAATAGTAAATTTAAGTGCAGAAATCTTGCAGACATCTTCTCAACCAAGTGATCAAAATTAATCATCTACAATGAGACAAATCAACATCATGTATCTCCTGATACGATGCCTGAGAAGGATATTACATCAGTTTGGTGGGATCCTTGCCAAGAAGGCATAATTCAACATGCCTGTTTCAACACGAGGAAACATCAGATAAATCTAAATCAAAAGACATTCTACCAAAATAACTGACCAGAACTCCTCAAAAGTGTCAAAGTCACGAGCCTCAAATGAAACCTGAAGAACTGTCCCAGATTAGAGGAAACTAAAGTGGCATGCCAGTTAAATGCAATGCAGAATCTTGGATTGGATCCTGGACCATAAAAAGTGCTTGAGTGGGACAAACGGCAAGATTTGAATGAAGTCTGCAGATTAGTTAATAATATTGTTTCAATGTTAACTTACTGGTTTTGATTATTGTACCATGGCTATAATGTATTAATATTTGGAGAAGCTGAATAAAGGGCATATGGAAAGTCTCTATCTTTGTAACTTTTTTGAAACTCTGAAATTATTTCCAAAATAAAAAGTTAAAAAAAAAAACTAACAGGTGTGATACTAAGATATAAAAAGAAGTACATATTTTGGCCTTTGTCCCTATTTCTGGTTTGCAGTACCTATATTCCTTAGAATCTCCAAAATGATGTGTCTTTTTGTATGCTAACAAAATAATTGGTGGCTGGGGGCTCTTAATAGCTCAGGATGGGGGCTGGTTGCCAGGAAGACCAATCACATGATTAGAGAGTTGGTTCTTTCAGCACCAACCCCCCTCTCTGGGGAGGGGGAAAAGAGGGTGTTGGAGTTAACCACTAATGGTCAATGATTTACTCAATCATGCCTACTTAATAAAGCCTCCATTAAAAACCCTGACCATAGGGTTTAGAGAGCTTCCAGGATCCTGAATACTTCTAGGTGGGCTGGGAGGGTGGCCTTTCGGAGGGTATGGAAGCATCACATACCTTGTCCTATGCATCTTTTCCAACTGGATGATCTCGAGTTGTATCCTCTTATAATAAATCAGTAATCTACTAAATTAAGCACTTTTCCTGAGCTCTGTCAAGCCATTCTGGCAAATTATCAAACCTGAGTTAGGAATTATGGGGACCTCTGATATATAACCATTTGGTCAGAAGCACAGATAACCACTTAGACTTGCAACTGGCATCTTAAGTAGGGTGTAGTCTTGT